>NIVC01002515.1:15000-90000 GCA_002269645.1 Macrostomum lignano | reverse complement strand
TGTGGAGAGGGACTCAAACTGGGGGTGCGAGCAGACTGACTAATAAGCGAGAAAAAAATGTCCCAAACTAAGTTGGCGGCATTAGCTAATGGGACACTGCAAAGCCAAAGAAAGTCTGGGTCCAACAGTCAAAGAGCATATGCTAGTATAACAAAAGCAGCTTTTAGGAAAGCAGATCCGACATCAAAAGGCCGTCTCGATTTCCTGTGATGGTGTGACTAGCTGGCAAAATTAAGGAATAGATGGAGTGGGATTTTAGAACACAAGAAAGACAGCACGGATTTCGGCAGGAATTTTCAGCCTTTGCACTATTTTAGACAGTTCCTGACTGAGCAAACAGAATCTGGCATCTATTTATATACTTCTAGTTTTGCTTCTGTAACTGGATCTGTTTATCTATCTATCTATCTATCTATCTATCTATCTATCTATCTATCTATCTATCTATCTATCTATCTATCTATCTATCTATCTATCTATGTATCTATCTATCTATCTATCTATCTATCTATCTATCTATCTATCTATCTATGTATCTATCTATCTATCTATCTATCTATCTATCTATCTATCTATCTATCTATCTATCTATCTACCTATCTATCTATCTATCTATCTATCTATCTATCTATCTATCTATCTATCTATCTATCTATCTATCTATCTATCTATCTATCTATCTATGTATCCATCCATATCTATAACTCAATACATGTGCATCTAGATACTACAACCAAGACCATGAGATGTGGTTAGGCAGCTCACAGTTTCCACCTTATCAGACCTCAGCAGCAGCTCAAGCTGCATCCGCGTTCCCAGCTCTGTTGACAATGTCTTATCTATGCCACCGCAGCGGAGGTCTCCCAACCTTCACCCCGATAAAGCCAGAAATCAAATATAGGAGCCTTGATTAGCCAAGCAGCGATAAAACACACCGCCTGCCAGCTTTCAGAAGTCAGCAGGTTGAGCACAGCCTGAGATCAGCCCCAATCAACATGCCCCGTCTCAGCAGTTCAAGCGCTTTCTTCGACGACCTCTCGTGGCACTTCACGGCCGAGTCGCTGTTTCTGCCGGACGATGACCTGTCGGACGAGCTGGCATGCCTGAGCAGCAATAACAGCTTCGACAACATCGATAGGCCCATGGTCTATCAGGCTATTGTCCTTGTGTTCACTCCGCTCGTAGCCTGTCTCAGCATCTTGGCTGAGCTAGTGCTGCTGCTAATACTGTTGAGACTGCTCAAAACTACTGGCTTATTGTTCTACATGCTGCTGGGGATGAAGGCTGGCACAGATCTGCTCATGCTCAGCCTGTGGCTGGTGTCCGACCTTCTGGACTCGTGCCCGTACGTCTGCCCGTTCTCCACGGGTCTGCAGCTGTTCCGCTACAAGTCGGTGTTCTACGCCAGGATCTACTATCCGCTGGCCAACGCCTGCAGCGCGGCGAGCACCTACCTGCTGCTGGGTGTCACCCTGCTCTGGTGCGTGGTGGTGCACAGGAGCAGCCAGCACTGCCGGTGCCGCATCAAGTGCAGCTGGAGCTTCATCATAGGAGCTCTGGCCGCTTGGCTACTGGCTCTGGGCGTTAATCTGCCGCGTAGTTTCTGTCTAGTCTATCGTTGCTATGGCAACCAGCTGACTCCGGTGAGCGCGGCGGACTGGTGCCACAATGTGTACCGGTGGCTGGCGCTGAGCCTGATGCAGATCGGCCCCCTGCTGGGCCTGCTCTGTCTGAGCTGCTACCTGCTGCACCGAATGCTTCGGTTGGCCAGACGCTCCAACAGAGCGCTCTATCGTTACCATAGCAACGCATGTCATAGAAACAAAAACAAACAACGCCGTCGTCATAGCAACCGCCGCACTCGTTGCATCCTGATGATGAACGCGTGCTTCCTAGTTGGCCAAGTCCCGGCATTCCTGGTGCACCCGGACTCCAGCCAGGCCGACCTGCTCGAGCGGGAGCTGTCAGCATCCGCCCGGGTGGTCATCGCCAGCCTCATCAACTGCTTGGAGGCGCTGAGCTACACTGCAAACCTGCTAGTGCTGGCCAAATGCGATTCCAGGTTCAAGGAGCTCACAAACTCAGCAGCCGCCTGCTTCAAGAAGTTTTGCCGGCCTCAGCCGGAGCGATGCAGCGGCCTCGAAACCACCAGCTGGAGCAGGGAGGCTGCGACAGTGCAATGTCAGGATGCTGTCAAGACTGTCACATGATTTTTCATTTAACACGGGACTTTGACGCTTCTGGACTTTGTAACTAACCTGATAATCGCATGTGATGGATGTTATTGGTAAGACCTCATACGAGCTCACTCATTCCATCTTCAGAATCACCTGTGACTGACTCCATCTTCAGAATCACCTGTGACTGACTCCATCTTGAGAATCACCTGTGACGGACTCCATATTCAGAATCACCTGTGACTGACTCCATATTCAGAATCACCTGTGACTGACTCCATCTTCAGAATCACCTGTGACTGACTCCATCTTGAGAATCACCTGTGACGGACTCCATATTCAGAATCACCTGTGACTGACTCCATCTTCAGAATCACCTGTCACTGACTCCATCTTCAGAATCCCCTGTCACTGACTCCATCTTCAGAATCACCTGTGACGAACTCCATATTCAGAATCCCCTGTGACTGACTCCATCTTGAGAATCACCTGTGACGAACTCCATATTCAGAATCACCTGTGACTGACTCCATCTTGAGAATCACCTGTGACGGACTCCATATTCAGAATCACCTGTGACTGACTCCATCTTGAGAATCACCTGTGACTGACTCCATCTTCAGAATCACCTGTCACTGACTCCATCGTCAAAATCACCTGTCACTGACTCACTTTCAGCCGTCACGGATGAAAAATATATTTTGATTAGCAAAAAAATTATTCACCATTTTAACTGAAAAAAGGCACAGCATAAGACATCGCTTGACAGGGCAAATCGCTTTTTGTTTTTTTCTGTAGTTTCAGTTGAATGCAATCTTGGCTGCGTCCCTCTCTTCTGTGTCACTCTCTTCTGTGTCACTCTCTTCTGTGTCACTCTCTGTCACTCTCTTCTGTGTCACTCTCTTCTGTGTCACTCTCTTTTGTGTCACTCTCTTCTGTGTCACTCTCTGTGTCACTCTCTTCTGTGTCACTCTCTTCTGTGTCACTCTCTTCTGTGTCACTCTCTCCTGTATCACTCTCTTCTGTGTCACTCTCTTCTGTGTCACTCTCTTCTGTGTCACTCTCTTCTGTGTCACTCTCTTTTGTGTCACTCTCTTCTGTGTCACTCTCGTCTGTGTCACTCTCTCCTGTATCACTCTCTCCCGTGTCACTCTCTTCTGTGTCACTCTCTTCTGTGTCACTCTCTGTGTCACTCTCTTCTGTGTCACTCTCTTCTGTGTCACTCTCTGTGTCACTCTCTTTTGTGTCACTCTCTCCCGTGTCACTCTCTTTTGTGTCACTCTCTTTTGTGTCACTCTCTCCCGTGTCACTCTCTTCTGTGTCACTCTCTTCTGTGTCACTCTCTTCTGTGTCACTCTCTGTGTCACTCTCTTCTGTGTCACTCTCTTCTGTGTCACTCTCTGTGTCACTCTCTTTTGTGTCACTCTCTCCCGTGTCACTCTCTTTTGTGTCACTCTCTTCTGTGTCACTCTCTTCTGTGTCACTCTCTTCTGTGTCACTCTCTTCTGTGTCACTCTCTGTGTCACTCTCTTCTGTGTCACTCTCTCCTGTGTCACTCTCTTCTGTGTCACTCTCTCCTGTATAACTCTCTTCTGTGTCACTCTCTTCTGTGTCACTCTCTTTTGTGTCACTCTCTTCTGTGTCACTCTCTCCTGTATCACTCTCTTCTGTGTCACTCTCTCCTGTATCACTCTCTTCTGTGTCACTCTCTGTGTCACTCTCTTCTGTGTCACTCTCTTCTGTGTCACTCTCTTGTGTGTCACTCTCTCCCGTGTCACTCTCTTTTGTGTCACTCTCTTCTGTGTCACTCTCTTCTGTGTCACTCTCTTCTGTGTCACTCTCTTCTGTGTCACTCTCTTCTGTGTCACTCTCTTCTGTGTCACTCTCTTTTGTGTCACTCTCTTCTGTGTCACTCTCTTCTGTGTCACTCTCTTCTGTATCACTCTTTTCTGTGTCACTCTCTTCTGTGTCACTCTCTTCTGTGTCACTCTCTGTGTCACTCTCTTCTGTGTCACTCTCTTCTGTGTCACTCTCTGTGTCACTCTCTTTTGTTTCACTCTCTCCCGTGTCACTCTCTTTTGTGTCACTCTCTTCTGTGTCACTCTCTTTTGTGTCACTCTCTTCTGTGTCACTCTCTTCTGTGTCACTCTCTTGTGTGTCACTCTCTGTGTCACTCTCTTCTGTGTCACTCTCTTCTGTGTCACTCTCTTCTGTGTCACTTTCTTCTGTGTCACTCTCTTCTGTGTCACTCTCTTCTGTGTCACTCTCTGTGTCACTCTCTTTTGTGTCACTCTCTTCTGTGTCACTCTCTTTTGTGTCACTCTCTTCTGTATCACTCTCTTCTGTGTCACTCTCTTCAGTGCCACTTCTGTGTCACTCTCTATTTTGTCACTCTAATCCAGTTTGCCCGTATTCTACGTGTCATATCCATTCCGAGTGAAAAGTTGTCTATTGACTACTTGCAAGAGTAGAAATTTGCGAATTATGCAAATTCGCACTAAAAACTAAGATTCTATTCTAAGTAGCTCGTACGAGCATTTCTCCTGGCTAACAGATAATTCCATATACTAAAGGGATTAAACTTTCGGGGAAACGTGATTTTTGTGTGGTCTAAAAATGGTCAGTCAGCCTTTAAAGAGTTTTCGGACCACCCTGCAGAAGTCACGCGATCAATTGCAAGTCACATCCTGTATACTAAAAATGAGTTGTCTATATATATAATATAATAATCAATTTTTTATGCTATTCGCTAACAGACAGATTGATAACAATCAGCTGAAGGTTGCGAGTTCGAACATCTTTTGCAACAAACTGGACAAAATATGGTTGAGCCATTTAGCTTGTAATATTGTTTCCCTCAAACATATACAAAGGTTGAATAGATTTAGTTGGAAGCAATTTAGGTTAAAAGTAGAAAGAGATGGTGTATTACAAGTGAGAAGTAGATAGAGATACAACAGTAGAGATGAGAAGTAGATAAATATGCAGCAGTGGAAATGAGAAGTAGATAGAGATGCAGCAGTGGAGGTGAGAAGTAGATAGAGATGCAGCAGTAGAGATGAGAAGTAGATAGAGATACAACAGTAGAGATGAGAAGTAGATAGAGATGCAGCAGTGGAAATGAGAAGTAGATAGAGATGCAGCAGTAGAGATGAGAAGTAGATAGAGATACAGAAGTAGAGGTGAGAAGTAGATAGAGATGCAGCAGTAGAGATGAGAAGTAGATAGAGATACAACAGTAGAGATGAGAAGTAGATAGAGATGCAGCAGTGGAAATGAGAAGTAGATAGAGATGCAGCAGTAGAGATGAGAAGTAGATAGAGATGCAACAGTAGAGATGAGAAGTAGATAGAGATACAGCAGTGGAAATGAGAAGTAGTTAGAGATGCAGCAGTAGAGGTGAGAAGTAGATAGAGATACAGCAGTGAAATCTCAGTATTAAATAGTTCAACATTTAACACTGATATAAGCAGCTTATAACATCATTTTGCAGATACGCAAAATTGTCTTTCCAACTTTAAAGTACATCCAGCTTTCTTCGAAAGGATGCCAAGCAGCAGCAATGTCAGGGAGCAAAGTTTCACGCCTCCTGCTGAGGATAATGGCCCAATGATGCTGCTTGGGATTTCCTACATGTATGTGCGTGAGCAGCCAATTTCCCAGGGTATACGGGGGTTGGGGCTGGGCGCTCATCCCCTTCCGCAGCAGCGCGAGGCCACTTACACTCGGAATATCTCCCAGGACGCCTGAGGGGGCTGGCGCTTCACTGAAGTCAGGGAGACACGCATCCAACCCAGCATGTTCCGTCCGGCCCTAAGGGCAGCGGCGGTTGTGGCAAAAAAGACACCCAACCATCATATCATGCAGCTTTTTCCCCTTCAGACGAGTCTTTTCCCCAACTTAACACTGTTGCTAGGCAAAAAGTGGCTAGTGAAACAGCTGCCAGCGCTCTCGGCAGATAGACGAAGTCCTTCATAGCTGCAGCTGGAAATTTTTGCTGCCATGCAGTTGGAATGTTAGAAGCAGAGAGCTGAACATTTTGAGGAAAATTTACTTAACAAAAAGTGCATATGATGGTTAGAGATTGTTCTAAGAGCTACTTTTCTGTAGCTGAAGTAGCTTATAACGGTACCTGTTAGACAGGGTAGTGTTAGACCCCTGTTAGATAGGGTAGTGTTAGACACCTGTTAGACAGGGTAGTGTTAGACACCTGTTAGACAGGGTAGTGTTAGACACCTGTTAGACAGGGTAGTGTTAGACACCTGTTAGACAGGGTAGTGTTAGACACCTGTTAGACAGGGTAGTGTTAGACACCTGTTAGACAGGGTAGTGTTAGACACCTGTTAGACAGGGTAGTGTTAGACACCTGTTAGACAGGGTAGTGTTAGACACCTGTTAGACAGGGTAGTGTTAGACACCTGTTGCTGTTAGACAGTGTCACACACCTGTTAGACAGGACAGTGTCACACACCTGTTAGACAGGACAGTGTCACACACCTGTTAGACAGGACAGTGCCACACACCTGTTAGACAGGACAGTGTCACACACCTGTTAGACAGGACAGTGTCTCACACCTGTTAGACAGGACAGTGTCACACACCTGTTAGACAGGACAGTGTCTCACACCTGTTAGACAGGACAGTGTCACACACCTGTTAGACAGGACAGTGTCACACACCTGTTAGACAGGACAGTGTCACACACCTGTTAGACAGGACAGTGTCTCACACCTGTTAGACAGGACAGTGTCACACACCTGTTAGACAGGACAGTGTCACACACCTGTTAGACAGGACAGTGTCACACACCTGTTAGACAGGACAGTGTCACACACCTGTTAGACAGGACAGTGTCACACACCTGTTAGACAGGACAGTGTCACACACCTGTTAGACAGGACAGTGTCACACACCTGTTAGGTACGAGTACATAACACAACTCCATGTCGCCACTCAGACCCAATACTGTTGCAACCCAGTCAAGAAATCTTCCTTGTGACATTGCGGCAATCGGCAATAAAAATGGCAGTAGTGAAAAATCTTTATTTACCTGGCAACCTGCAGAGCTCAGTGGCCCCGCCCCAGTCGCCAGCCAACTCAAATACGACGGCGAATATCTGCGAAATGAAAAGCAAATTTCTGCCAGCATAAAAAAGCCCCGAGAGAAAAGTCAAGAAAGCAAACCGCTCTAAAAAAGAAAATGACTGTGTTTGTCCCATGGAGGGGGGAGGAGCTGGTTGAGTCAAGGAGGCCTCAGAAAATATTTTGGATTGACAACTCTTTCCCACAGTCTCGTCAGACTGTTGTGAGGCACATGTGGCATGCGCACCGACAGACAGACAGACAGACAGACAGACAGACAGACACAGACAGACAGACACACAGACAGACAGACAGACAGACAGACAGACACAGACAGACAGACAGACAGACAGACACAGACAGACAGACACACAGACAGACAGACAGACAGACAGACAGACAGACACAGACAGACAGACACACAGACAGACAGACAGACAGACAGACAGACAGACAGACAGACACAGACACACAGACACACAGACACACAGACACACAGACACACAGACACACAGACACACAGACAGACAGACAGACAGACAGACAGACACTAAGACAGACACTAAGACAGACAGACAGACAGACAGACAGACAGACACTAAGACAGACAGACAGACAGACAGACACTAAGACAGACAGACAGACAGACAGACAGACACTAAGACAGGCAGACAGACAGACAGACAGGCAGACAGACAGACAGACACTAAGACAGGCAGACAGACAGACAGACAGACAGACAGACAGACAGACAGACAGACAGACAGACAGACAGACAGACAGACAGACAGACAGACGGACAAACGGACAGACAGACAGACAGACAGATGGACAAACGGACAGACAGACAGACACTAAGAAGGGTTCGTAAATGAAAGTTGGCAATCCAGATAATAAACGGAGGGCTCCTTGGCCTTGCCTTACGTTCCAGTGACCCCATGCTGTGACTCCCTCAGCCTAGAGATAAAATTTCTTCACCTCCAGTCAGAATCGACCCGCATTCGATAGCAAATGGAAAACTTCTGACTTGTGTAGACAGAGAGGTCAGGGACACCTTAAGATAGACATCTGGGCTTGAACAACGCCCTACTCAAAACCAAACAGAACCCTAGTCAAAACCAAACAGAACCCTAGTCAAAACCAAACAGAACCCTACTCAAAACCAAACGGCTCCCTACTCAAAACCAAACGGCACCCTACTCAAAATCAAAGAACGCCCTACTCAAAACCAAACGGCACCCTACTCAAAATCAAACAACGCCCTACTCAAAACCAAACGGCACCCTACTCAAAATCAAACAACGCCCTACTCAAAATCAAACGGCGCCCTACTCAAAACCAAACGGCACCCTACTCAAAATCAAACCGCACCCTACTCAAAATCAAACCGCACCCTACTCAAAACCAAACGGCACCCTACTCAAAATCAAACGGCACCCTACTCAAAATCAAACCGCACCCTACTCAAAATCAAACCGCACCCTACTCAAAACCAAACGGCACCCTACTCAAAATCAAACGGCACCCTACTCAAAATCAAACGGCATTCTACTCAAAACCAAACGGCACCCTACTCAAAATCAAACCGCACCCTACTCAAAATCAAACCGCACCCTACTCAAAACCAAACGGCACCCTACTCACAACCAAACGGCTCCCTACTCAAAACCAAACGGCACCCTACTCACAACCAAACGGCTCCCTACTCAAAATCAAACCGCACCCTACTAAAACCCAAACGGTACCCTACTCAAACGAGCTGTATTGCTCCAATCAGCAGAGCTCTCGGTTGTCATTCCGAGTCCTCTGTCTGCAGCACTCCCCGGTCTGAAAGACGGACAGGCAGACATTATATCTGTGCTCATTGGCGCGCTCCCCACAAGATTTCAGGTTTGTTTGCCCAATGAACAGATGCATCGGCTGGGTGTCGCAGTTAGTCAGAAGTCTTTTTAGGGCATGCAGTAAGAAGGTTCAGTGCCGGAACGGAAACTCGCAGGATTTTAAACGCCTAGAATTATATACCAGACTGCTTGTATTGCGCTCCTAGGAGTTTTTACCCAGCATGGAGTTGCGTCACAGTTGGCGGCTGTGTGTGATCGTGGCTGTGTGTGCATCAGCGACCTTCGCTGCATCTGCCGCTGCACCCAGCGAAGATCTGAAAAATATAACTAACAGGTGAGTGACACTGCAGTGTGGTGCCATTGTGTGATTAGGTGATAAAAAATAGTTGGTCGTGTAGTGTGGTTTTCGAAGACAGACAGACACTGAGACAGACACTGAGACAGACACTGAGACAGATCCTGATACAGACACTGAGAGAGACACTGAGACAGACACTGAGAGAGACACTGAGACAGACACTGAGACAGACACTGAGACAGATCCTGATACAGACACTGAGAGAGACACTGAGACAGACACTGAGACAGACACTGAGACAGGCACTGAGACAGACACTGAGACACACACTAAGACAGACACTGAGACGGATCCTGATACAGACACTGAGACAGACACTAAAACGGACACTGAGACGGACACTGAGACGGACACTGAGACAGACACTAAAACGGACACTGAGACAGACACTGAGACAGACACTGAGACAGACACTAAAACGGACACTGAGACAGACACTGAGACAGACACTAAAACGGACACTGAGACAGACACTGAGACAGACACTAAAACGGACACTGAGACAGACACTGAGACAGACACTAAAACGGACACTGAGACAGACACTGAGACAGACACTAAAACGGACACTGAGACAGACACTGAGACAGACACTAAAACGGACACTGAGACAGACACTGAGACAGACACTAAAACGGACACTAAGACAGACACTGAGACAGACACTGAGACAGACACTAAAACGGACACTAAGACAGACACTGAGACAGACACTAAAACAGACACTGAGACAGACACTAAAACGGACACTGAGACAGACACTAAAACGGACACTAAGACAG
This sequence comes from Macrostomum lignano, assembly GCA_002269645.1. Lineage (NCBI taxonomy): Eukaryota > Metazoa > Platyhelminthes > Macrostomidae > Macrostomum > Macrostomum lignano. Next base: position 79,760 of record NIVC01002515.1, on the reverse strand, counting down.
ACACTGTTTGAGCAAAGTCAGGAAAACGAAAGCAAAAGCGAACATTCGCATTTTATCTTTAATAGTACGAAATTACAATTAATTAATCAATCTTCGCGCGACATGTTTCGCCGAACAATCGGCATCTTCAGACAAGGCAAGATTCAGAGAGATGGTAAATTTTTTAGTCTAGTAGGCCAAAATGATTATATGGATAGCAAAGTTAGGTGGCCCTAAATAAGAGAGGCAAGCGCATGGGGTCAGAACACCCTTAGATGGACACTCGCCCCTCTACCACCAAGTTGGATGTTCATGGTGGGCTTTAGCTGTTTAATGTACAACGCCTCAAGAGTAGACAACTTCATACTCTGGGCGGTTACGATGGATAATTTCAAATTTCTCAGCATTTCTAACTTTAGCACATTGATTGCACATCAGGAGGTGGTCGTAAACAGCGCTAGCTCTTGTACAATGCTCCTTAACCCTTGTGTGTAGGTGCCTTTCGGTTTTACCTATGTAAAACCGGCGTTGGTCAGCAACGCACGAGAATTTGTAGATAACTCCCGCACACAAGGTTTTCGGTACACTGCGCACTTGAGTCTTTGTACGTATTGCGACACCTTCGTAGTATAGAACACAGGGAAGACCTTAGTGTTCAGGTGGTTATGACAGATGGCCGTTATTTTACGGCAGAACCTAAGGCTAGGCAGCCCGATGTATGGCACTTGAATGATATTGGAACGGGATCTCTGTCGTTCTTAACATCACCATGGATGTTGACACCATGGCTTTTGCTTTCGTTTTCCTGACTTTCGCCAAACGGTGTACCTTACCTGGACAGACACTGAGACGGATCTTGAGACACACTGAGACAGACACTAAAACAGACACTAAGACGGACTAAGACGGACACTAAGACAGTCCCAGCAACTAAAACGGACACCGACAGACACTGAGACAGACACTAAAACGGACACTAAGACGGACACTAAAACGGACACCGACAGACACTGAGACAGACACTAAAACGGACACTAAGACGGACACTAAAATAGACACCGACAGACACTGAGACAGACACTAAAACGGACACTAAAACGGACACTAAAACGGACACCGACAGACACTGAGACAGACACTAAGACGGACACTAAAACGGACACTAAAACGGACACCGACAGACACTGAGACAGACACTAAAACGGACACTAAGACGGACACTAAAACGGACACCGACAGACACTGAGACAGACACTAAGACGGACACTAAAACGGACACCGACAGACACTGAGACAGACACTAAGACGGACACTAAAACGGACACCGACAGACACTGAGACAGACACTAAAACAGACACTAAAACGGACACCGACAGACACTGAGACAGACACTAAAACGGACACTAAAACGGACACCGACAGACACTGAGACAGACACTAAAACGGACACCGACAGACACTGAGACAGACACTAAAACGGACACCGACAGACACTGAGACAGACAGTAAAACGGACACTAAAACGGACACTTAGACGGACACTAAAACGGACACTAAGACGGACACCGACAGACACTGAGACAGACACTAAAACGGACACTAAAACGGACACCGACAGACACTGAGACAGACACTAAAACGGACACTAAGACGGACACCGACAGACACTGAGACAGACACTAAAACGGACACCGACAGACACTGAGACAGACACTAAAACGGACACCGACAGACACTGAGACAGACACTAAAACAGAAACTAAAACGGACACTAAAACGGACACCGACAGACACTGAGACAGACACTAAAACGGACACTAAAACGGACACCGACAGACACTGAGACAGACACTAAAACGGACACCGACAGACACTGAGACAGACACTAAAACGGACACTAAAACGGACACTAAGACGGACACTGAGACAGACACTAAAACGGACACTAAGACGGACACTAAAACGGACACCGACAGACACTGAGACAGACACTAACAAAAGCTAACAGGCAGTTAGTCAACACAATCCCAATGTCTAACTCAATTCCTCCCTGCTCTGCACAATTTCAGCGAGATAATTGACTATTTAACGTAAGTGAAATCTCTAACAATTTTTTTAACAAATGAATACTCTGAAAAACAGAACCAGTTTTTGACCCATCAAACCCGCGCCCCCGCTCGTCAATGTCAGGAAATCTGTGGTTGACAACTTGCTGACTGGTTACACCCGGCAGAACAGTCCGAATGGAGGTGAGCAATATTGCAGCAGTCCCAGCAACACGCCACTATACTTCAAATATTGATCTTGTCACCAGGCCTGACGAGTCAGAACTCATCAGCCTCTTCCAGTTAGCTTAGTATGCATTTCTGTTTCTTATCGGTTCGAACTCCAAGTAGCCCTGTCTGTCCGGCTGGCACCAGATTCTATCTCAAACATTTCCCATCGCCCCGCTTCACTGTTACAGACGCTCCTACTGAAGTGTATATCGGGATTTACATAATAGGATTCTATTCCATCAGCGAGGCGACAATGGTGAGTTATTGATGTCCTGCCCTCTCTTTGCCTGCCTCTGCCTCTGCTTCTAGGGGAGGGGCTGTGTGCGTGCATTCGGCACAGGTCGTGCCAGCAAAAATCAATTCTGGTTTGAGTTCTTGCCTGGAATTAGATTGGATTGAGCAGCCGGGGGTCCTAGAACTGGGACCAGCTGGTCAGTGCGGCTAGTTGTCCTTTTTCGAATTAAAATAATGTGGCACATGTCAAAGTCGGGGTCGAAACTTTCAGCGTGTTCTCTGCCTAATTAACTGAATTGCTGGACCACATGCTGGGTGAGCATATATAGTGCTCAATATAAATAGATAGATAGATAGATAGATAGATAGATAGCTAGATAGATAGATAGATAGATAGATAGATAGATAGATAGATAGATAGATAGATAGATAGATAGATAGATAGATAGATAGATAGATAGATAGATAGATAGATAGATAGATACGCATATAGATAGCAGTTATTCGAACGCCAAGCACTTCAATTACTACTATTCCTTCGCAGGACTACGCGCTCACAGTGTACCTCCGTCTCCAATGGACAGATCCGCGGCTAAAATTCAACGCCTCCCAAGCTGGCGGTAGAAGTAAAATAAAACTTGGCGAGAAAATCTGGGAGAGAATCTGGGTCCCAGATGTGTTTCTCAGGTGATTGGATTAAGGGTAGCTGCTTGGAATGTATACTGGGGAGAGAGTTTGGCTGGCTGCTTGGATGTCACTGGGGGGAGAGTTTGGCTGGGGTGCTTGGATGTTCACTGGGGGAGAGTTTGGCTGGGGTGCTTGGATGTTCACTGGGGGGAGAGTTTGGCTGGGGTGCTTGGATGTTCACTGGGGGGGGAGAGTTTGGCTGGGGTGCTTGGATGTTCACTGGGGGGAGAGTTTGGCTGGGGTGCTTGGATGTTCACTGGGGGGAGAGTTTGGCTGGGGTGCTTGGATGTTCACTGGGGGGGGAGAGTTTGGCTGGGGTGCTTGGATGTTCACTGGGGGAGAGTTTGGCTGGGGTGCTTGGATGTTCACTGGGGGGAGAGTTTGGCTGGGGTGCTTGGATGTTCACTGGGGGGAGAGTTTGGCTGGGGTGCTTGGATGTACACTTGGGGGAAATAGTTTGGCTGGGTTGCTTGGATGTTCACTGGGGGAGAGTTTGGCTGGGGTGCTTGGATGTTCACTGGGGAGAGTTTGGCTGGGGTGCTTGGATGTTCACTGGGGGAGAGTTTGGCTGGGGTGCTTGGATGTTCACTGGGGGAAATAGTTTGGCTGGGTTGCTTGGATGTTCACTGGGGGAGAGTTTGGCTGGGGTGCTTGGATGTTCACTGGGGGGGGGAGAGTTTGGCTGGGGTGCTTGGATGTTCACTGGGGGGGGGAGAGTTTGGCTGGGGTGCTTGGATGTTCTGGGGGGAGAGTTTGGCTGGGGTGCTTGGATGTTCTGGGGGGAGAGTTTGGCTGGGGTGCTTGGATGTACACTTGGGGGAAAGAGTTTGGCTGGGTTGCTTGGATGTCACTGGGGGGAGAGTTTGGCTGGGGTGCTTGGATGTTCACTGGGGGGAGGGTTTGGCTGGGGTGCTTGGATGTACACTGGGGGGAGAGTTTGGCCGAGTGTCTACAAAATTAAATTGACAAAGCTGGCTGTGTAGCACAAGACTAACCAAAGCTATTTTCTTCAAACAATAACAAAAAATGCCATCTAGAAACGAGAAGAAGGCGGACTTCCATTCGGCCACAATACCGAATAGGCTGATGAATTTGGAGAGCGACGGTCAGATTTGGTATGTAATCAAGTGAGTTCAATTCGCTATCCGCTTCTTGTGCCTACTAAAAGTAGCAAGAATACATATTGTAATGATTTTAAACGACGTATGATTAAACTAAAATCTATTTGTTTTAACCAGGCTGTCAATGACTCTAGCCTGCGACATGGATCTGAAGAAATATCCATTGGACACGCAGCATTGCCCGATGATGTTTGAAAGTTGTAAGGAAATTTTCTCTAAAAGTTTATTACCAAATCTACAAGTAGGTATCTCAGTAACCCAATTCAGGTACCTCAATACCCAATCCGGGTACCTCAATACCCAATCCAGGTATCCCAATACCCAATCCAGGTACCTCAATACCGTATCCAGGTATCCCAATACCCAATCCAGGTACCTCAATACCCAATCCAGGTATCCCAATACCCAATCCAGGTATCTCAATACCCAATCCAGGTATCCCAATACCCAATCCAGGTATCTCAATAACCAATCCAGGTATCCAAATACCCAATCCCGGTATCTCAATACCCAACCCAGGTACCTCAATACCCGATTTCCAGTCGGTCACACCATGGAGACGGTGATCTTCAAGTGGCTGCAGCCGCCCAAGGAGCCGGTGGAGTGGCCCCAGGATCTCATGATGCCGCAGTTCAAAATCCAGGGCATCCACAGAAAGAGCTGCGGCCAGAACTACACCACCGGGGCCTACCCCTGCCTGCAGATCACCTTCGAGTTGAAAAGGGAGTTTGGATACTTTTTCATTCAGGTGCGTTGTTTATCTATGATGTGGCAGAGTAGATAAGTGATTAGGTAAGTAATAGAGTAGGTGGCATAGAGTAGTAGCTTCCTTACATGTACTTGGTTACAAGCTATTCAGTAGAGTGTAGATTGGAATGGAAGGTCAGGTAGAGTAGATTAGGTAGTTGGATAGACCTAGTTTGTAGATTTAGTAGTGTAGGCACACAATTTGAAAAATTAGATTGCAGAATGGGTAGAGTAGAGTGTAGCTTGAGTAAAGTAGAGTTCAGATTGTGTAAAGTAGAGTGTAGCTTGGGTAGAGTAGATTGTATATTGGGTAGAGTAGAGTGTAGCTTGGGTAAAGTAGAGTTCAGATTGTGTAAAGTAGAGTGTAGCTTGGGTAGAGTAGATTGTAGATTGGGTAAAGTAGGGTGTAGAGTTGGTAGTGTAGATTGAGTAGAGTCAGGTGTAGATTGGGTAGAGTCAGGTGTAGATTGGGTAGAGTCAGGTGTAGATTGGGTAGAGTCAGGTGTAGATTGGGTAGAGTCAGGTGTAGATTGGGTAGAGTCAGGTTTAGATTGGGTAGAGTCAGGTGTAGATTGGATAAAAGAGAGAGTAGAGTAGGTTGCAAATTGGGTTGCAGAAGTCACGAACTTCATTCTACTTACTCGGCGATATCATAAACAATTTCCAGATCTACATCCCAACAGTGCTGATTGTAATACTGAGCTGGTTTGCATTTTGGCTGAATATTGAGGCGGTGCCAGCTCGAGTAAGTCTTGGCCTGCTGACAGGTGCGACTTGGAATTAAATGGGCTTTTGTAATTAGAATATTAATACCTTTTATGAGCGCAGTTAATCAAAGAGAAAGGTAAAGCCGACGCCTTGCCCGACTGTTGCTTCTATTCGACTGCTTAGCTTTCATCCTCAGCTTTGAACATCTTTGATATTTCCCCACTTTGGGATTCACTTCTTCAAAATTTCCTTTTTTTAAGAGTCACCTTTGATTGGGATTTCCCACTTCGGCATAGATTCTGGATTGGGATTCTCCACTTTAGTATTCACACTTGATTGAGATTTCCTTTTGATTGGGGCTTCACTCGTTTGGGATTTTCCACTTTGGGTGGGATTCACCCTAGACTGGGATTTCCCACTTTGGGATTCACCCTCAATTGAGATTTCCTTCTTTGGGATTCACCCTCGATTGGGATTTCCCACTTTGGGATTCAATTTGGGATTCACCTTCGATTGGGATTTCCCACTTTGGGATTTCCTACTTTGGGATTCACCCTCGACTGGGATTTACCAATTTTGGATTCACCCTCGACTGAGATTTCCCACTTTGCGATTCACCCTCAACTGGGATTTCACACTTTGGGATTCACCCTCGATTGGGATTTCACACTTTGGGATTCAATTTGGGATTCACCCTCGACTGGGATTTTCTATTTTGGGATTTACCCTCAACTAGGATTTCACACTTTGGGATTCACCCTCGACTGGGATTTCCCACTATGGGATTCACCCTCGACTGGGATTTCCCATTTTGGAATTCACCCTCAACTAGGATTTCTCACTTTGGGATTCACCCTAGATTGGGATTTCCCACTTTGGGATTTCCTACTTTGGGATTCACCCTCGACTGGGATTTACCAATTTTGGATTCACCCTCGACTGAGATTTCCCACTTTGCGATTCACCCTCAACTGGTATTTCACACTTTGGGATTCACCCTCGATTGGGATTTCCCACTTTGGGATTCAATTTGGGATTCACCCTCGACTGAGATTTCCCACTTTGCGATTCACCCTCAACTGGGATTTCCCACTTTGGGATTCAATTTGGGATTCACCCTCGACTGGGATTTCCAAATTTGGGATTTACCCTCAACTAGGATTTCACACTTTGGGATTCACCCTCGACTGGGATTTCCCACTATGGGATTCACCCTCGACTGGGATTTCCCACTTTGGGATTCACCCTCGACTGGGATTTCCCACTATGGGAGTCACCCTTGAGAGGCGTTCCAACTAAGTTATTTGCTTGGCACGAATCAACGTCCTATTCACACACCATCCAGTGCTGACAATCACAACTCAAGCATCCGGCTCAAAGTCGTCCCTACCCCGAGTGTCCTACATCAAAGCCGTTGACGTCTGGATGTCCGTCTGCCTCGGCTTCGTCTTTGCTTCGCTGCTGGAATTCGCCATTGTCAACGTGTACAGCAGGAGAGACAGCCAACAGCAGCAATCGCCAAGCAAGGCTGCTCCGCCTGCGGAATCGCCGCAGCAGCATCAGCATCAGCGGAGACGACTTCGAGGAGGACGTCAGCGAAGGCAGATGCTGCTTCAACTGCAGCGCCGTTGGACCAGACCACCGACAACTCTGGCGCTAACGGGGAGACGGCGGAACAGCAGCTGGTGGTTGATGAGGCACGGCAGGGCTTCTATGGGAGCGGTAGAAGGACGAGAGTGAGTGCATAATAACAGATAGTAATTGATTATAACTGACCTAATGAGCAGATGGGCTACCGACAGCTCAGCCGCAGCTACTGCTGTTCAGTCCAAACACTGGGGGAGGGGGGGGGTCGCCACACACACCCTCAATTACCCCAGCTAATGGTGGCACCCATTTTACACACCCGACTTCATCTTGACTTCATCACCTGATAATTGCGCTCTCAAACCTGCACCTGCAGGACACGATCATAATGATTGACAGAGATCAGTCTGCAGCTCCCAGATCCCAGCTCCTACCCGTGATTTCCAATGAGGCCGACTGCTCAGCCGCAGGGGGCGCAGAAGTGCATCAGCGGCGGTGCCAGAAGCTGCAGCCGGCAATCACGGGGCCCGACATGGCTCGGCGAATTGACAAGTTCTCTAGGAGAATGTTCCCACTGAGCTTCCTGTTGTTCAATGTTGTGTATTGGGTGTACTATCTGATCATTGCCTGAGCTCTGGCTCGCGTGCTACATTTGACTTTTCTGTGAACTTAGTACTCAGACAAACAAATAGACAGACAGACAGACAGACAGACAGACAGACAGACAGACAGACAGACAGACAGGCAAACTGACAGACAGACAGACAGACAGACAGACAGACAGACAGACAGACAGACAGACAGACAGACAGACAGACAGACAGACAGACAGACAGACAGACAGACAGACAGACGGACAGACAGACAGACAGACAGACAGACGGACAGACAGACACACACACACAGACGGACAGACACACAGACAGACAGACACACAGACAGACAGACACACAGACACACAGACAGACAGACAGACAGACAGACAGACAGACAGACACACAGACAGACAGACGGACAGACAGACAGACAGACACACAGACAGACACACAGACATGCAGACAGACACGTATAGGTAGAAAATGGTTCTTACACTTATATCAGTACCGAGAAACATACTTCATGTACATGTATATATATCCGCATGCATCATGCTACTAACAGTAGACAATGCATATTATCAGTAGACAGTAGCCACTTTCGTCTAAGTAGACTTTAACCGAATTTTTTTTTTCGAAAATATAAATTGAAACTGATAAATAGCACTACTTATTGTCAGTAGCACTAGCGCACATATTCCGTCAATTTAAAATCGTGCCTGTCAAGTTGCTGTGTGCAATTATTAACGCACTTCCCGCAGGAAATTCCAGTTCCAAACCGGATCAGCTCTGCCTTGGAATCCGGGTGGAACGGGTCAGGGAATAATGTAAAGGACTTAGAGAAAGAGAGGAAAGACTGTTTGAGAATAGAATTGAGTACGCTTTGCTTCCTGACTATACATTTTCGCTTGCACATATACGAGCACAAGTCTATGTTGTACGAGCACAAGCTATACTCAAGTCAAGTATGTGTCAGTTCCAACTGCAGTGCAGAGTGCAGATTTGCTAGCTTACATTGAAAGGTCAAATTTCTGTTATACTAAATCAAACAGCTTAATTCGGAAACAACTTTACAAGTCTCGTGTAACTTTAAATAATCTCATGATTTGACTGCACAGATTCGTTCAGAACCTACCCCTAGAATCGGCCCTAGACTACACTAATAGAATCAGCACTAGGCAACACTAAGAGAATCGGCCCTAGACGACAAACACTAATAGAATCGGCCCTAGACTACACTAAGAGAATTGGCCCTAGACTTCACTGATAGAATCGGCCCTAGACTACACTAAGAGAATCGACCCTAGACTACACTAATAGAATCGGCACTAGACTACACTAAGAGAATCGGCCCTAGACTACACTAAGAGAATCGGCCCTAGACTACACTAAGAGAATCGGCCCTAGACTACACTGATAGAATCGGCCCTAGACTACACAAAAGAATCGGCCCTAGACTACACTAATAGAATCGGCCCTAGACTACACTAATAGAATCGGCCCTAGACTACACTGATAGAATCGGCCCTAGGCTACACTAATAGAATCGGCACTAGACTACACTAAGAGAATCGGCCCTAGACTACACTAAGAGAATCGGCCCTAGACTACACTAAGAGAATCGGCCCTAGACTACACTGATAGAATCGGCCCTAGACTACACAAAAGAATCGGCCCTAGACTACACTAATAGAATCGGCCCTAGACTACACTAAGAGAATCGGCACTAGACTACACTAAGAGAATCGGCCCTAGACTACACTATAACACTAATAGAATCGGCCCTAGACTACACTAATAGAATCGGCCTTAGACTACACTAATGGAATCGGCCCTAGACTACACTAAGAGGATCGGCCCTAGACTACACAAGACAATCGGCCCTAGACTACACTAAGAGAATCGGCCCTAGACTAAAATAATAGAATCTTCCCTAGACTAAAATAATAGAATCTTCCCTAGACTAAAATAATAGAATCTTCCCTAGACTAAAATAATAGAATCTTCCCTAGACTACACTAAGAGGATCGGCACTAGACTACACTAAGAGAATCGGCCCTAGACTAAACTAAGAGAATCGGCCCTAGACTACACTAATAGAATCGGCCCTAGACTACACTAATAGAATCGGCCCTAGACTACACTAAGAGAATCGGCCCTAGACTACACTAATAGAATCGGCACTAGACTACACTAATAGAATCGGCACTAGACTACACTAATAGAATCGGCCTTAGACTACACTAATGGAATCGGCCCTAGACTACACTAAGAGGATCGGCCCTAGACTACACAAGACAATCGGCCCTAGACTACACTAAGAGAATCGGCCCTAGACTAAAATAATAGAATCTTCCCTAGACTAAAATAATAGAATCTTCCCTAGACTACACTAATGGAATCGGCCCTAGACTACACTAATAGAATCGGCACTAGACTACACTAATGGAATCGGCCCTAGACTACACTAATAGAATCGGCCTTAGACTACACTAATGGAATCGGCCCTAGACTACACTAATGGAATCGGTCCTAGACTACCTAATGAAAACCACGCCTAAACCACAAAACCGGGTCTAAAGTCACGCCTTAGAAAGTTTAAACAGGAAAGAAGCAAAAAGTTTCAAACTAGCATGGACTTGAACTTCTGAACTGAAAGGATACTTTTGCATAACAGCCACTAAAATATAGTTACTTAAAATCGTATATTTTGCCATAAATTTTGTCAAAGACGCAAAAGCAAAAGTCAGTTGGGACTTTCGCTGAGTTTAGAACATTGGCATTTCAATGGTACACTCTTTTTCTGCATTAGTCACAAAGATTGCATTTTTAATGACAAAGAGATAAACAATTAATTAACCTCACTGAAAGAGCACCCGTTTCTAGTGAAACAAACAGTCACTTTATTAACCATTTATGCAATTCCATACATTCCTTAAATTCATACGCCAATTAGATAACGACGGTTTAGCAGCCAAAAGCAAAGACATGGTTACTCGCGCCGTTTACCCTGAATAAGAAATAAAATTGAAACATTTTCCATACGTTTAAGCAATTAAAGAAAATGATACCATATTTACATACACAAAGAATATTAATAAAACACTTTAAAGGTAGCGCCCTCTCGACTGACTGACGCAAAAGCGATGAGGGATTTAAATTAACAAGTTATTAATAATTTACTAACTGAAATTACCAAGAATATTCTTTCTAACTTAATCAATCACTCGTGTTACAGAAAGTAGATACCCACTGGTTCACTAGGCGCTTGTAAACGGATTTAGTGACAACTTTTAGGTATATTTAGAACAGATTTTAGGTAGTTTTTAGTGCCGATTTTATGTAGATTTGGGAGCGATGTTTAGGTATAGTTAGGGTCAGTTTTTAGGTAAATTTATAGGCGGTTTTCAGGTTAGATCTAGGCGCGGTTGTTAGGTCTATTTAGGGGAGTTTTAGGTTAGATTTAAAGATACTTTTTAGTTTAGATTTAGAAGCGATTTTTAGTTAGATTTAAGGGGGTGGTTTTTAGGTTACATCTATGGGCGGTTTTTAGGTAGATCTAGGGGCGGTTTTTAGGTAGATCTAGGGGCGGTTTTTAGGTTAGATTCAGGGTCGGTTGTTAGGTATATCTAAAGGCGATTTTGAGATTTTTTAGGAGAGCTGGTTGAGTAAACAATCCAGATTTTGGTGGCCGCATATTAGACTTCTGAGAACTAAAGAACAATAAAAAATATACAACACACCAGAGTCATCTCTCAGCTCTACAGTTCTCAGTTAAGTGGGCAAAAAAGAATTCCATAATTAAAATCTCTTCTAGGAGGATTTCGAAGATGAAGAAGAACCCTGCTGCGGTTTAATCAGATTCAACAGCAGCGGATGATCGGGAGGCGCATCCGTGAACACCTGGCTACCTATTGAGGCCTGGTCTGATTGGTACAGCCGTATCTGTTGCGACTGACGATGGAGCACCAGCTTACAGAAGCCGAGATCGGTGATTTCAAAATCTATGCCAGAATTTGCTTGCTGCGCCTGATCGTTGCTGCTACTAGTAGAAGCAGCGTCGGCAGTTAAAAATGGCCGCCCATTGGCCGGGTCAATGAAGTCCGACCAGAAGCCCTCCTGCCGGAGAGCCTGACAGATCTCGCTGGCAGTCATGACTAGGGAGTCGAGCAGGCTCTGATGCAGCTGGCTGGGAGGCTGGGCGGCGTCTCGACCTCGATGAGCAACGGTGATGACTGTGAGGCTGTCCAGGCTTCGCCTAGGGAACAGTGCGGTCAGGTGTTTCTTCAGCACCTGGGGACAGGCGGCCAGGGAGAACTCGACACCTGCGGCGGCTCGGGGATAGGAGCCGACTGGGAAGGTCTCCTCCACCTGGGGGTATGGTCACGTGATAACAGAAGGATGCCACTGTAATAATAATGCTTATAAAGATGTTTCGGTCAGTTAGTGAAAAATCACATATTGGGAGACTGGCTCATCAATTGAGGATCTGGGAGACTGGGTCTGGCATGGCAGCAACTGAGGATCTGGGAGGCCAGCTCGGCAACTGCGGACCTGGGAGGCTGACCCAGCAACTGAGGATCTGGAAGGCTGGCCCAGCAACTGAGGATCTGGGAGGCTGGCCCAGCAACTGAGGATCTGGGAGGCTGGCCCAGCAACTGACACTGTGGGAGGCTGGCCCAGCAACTGACACTGTGGGAGGCTGGCCCAGCAACTGACACTGTGGGAGGCTGGCCCAGCAACTGACACTGTGGGAGGCTGGCCCAGCAACTGAGGATCTGGGAAACTGGCCCAGCAACTGACACTGTGGGAGGCTGGTGGTCCAGCAACTGAGGATCTGGGAGGCTGGCCCAGCAACTGACACTGTGGGAGGCTGGTGGTCCAGCAACTGAGGATCTGGGAGGCTGGCCCAGCAACTGACACTGTGGGAGGCTGGCCCAGCAACTGAGGATTTGGGAAACTGGCCCAGCAACTGACACTGTGGGAGGCTGGTGGTCCAGCAACTGAGGATCTGGGAGGCTGGCCCAGCAACTGACACTGTGGGAGGCTGGTGGTCCAGCAACTAAGGATCTGGGAGGCTGGCCCAGCAACTGAGGATCTAGAAGGCTGGCCCAGCAACTGAGGATCTAGAAGGCTGGTCCAGCAACTGAGGATCTAGAAGGCTGGTCCAGCAACTGAGGATCTAGAAGGCTGATGGCCCAGCAACGCAGCAACTGAGGATTTAGGAGGCTGGTGGCCAGCAACTGAGGATTTGGGAGGCTGGTGGCCAGCAACTGAGGATCTGGGAGGCTGGTGGCCAGCAACTGAGGATCTGGGAGGCTGATGGCCCAGCAACGCAGCAACTGAGGATTTGGGAGGCTGGTGGCCAGCAACTGAGGATTTGGGAGGCTGATGGCCAGCAACTGAGGATTTGGGAGGCTGATGGCCCAGCAACACAGCAACTGAGGATTTGGGAGGCTGGTGGCCAGCAACTGAGAATTTAGAAGGCTGGCCCAGCAAGTGAGGATCTGCTGCAGCAAGGTTTACCCACCAGATTGAAGGCCTCCTGCACAGTCTTGGACCGCTCGCTATCCAGACAGGGCGGCAGCACAGACACGGCAGGCAGGGCGGAGGGCGGCAGAACAAACGGTGGCGGAGCAGTGGCGGCGGCAGCGGCACGCTTTCGCTCAGCCAGCAGCTGGTGATCGAAGTCCTCGTGGCCGATGCCAACACCGCCCGGCAGAGGGCACCGGGTGTGCGGTTCCAGCACGGCCATCCGCCAGGAGAAGCTGGCGCCGCTGGTCCCAACTGGCACTCCGGCAATGGAATGCACCGTGGCGGTGGTTGCCATGGTTGCTAGGCAACGCCGCCAGACGCTGACTCTGGCGGCGCTGGTGGCAGTGAAACAAAGTGTAGAATTGATACCGCACCACATGCTGCTAACACTGTGACAGCTGCTAGTTGGCATGGCAACTGTGAATAATCTGAGCATGAAATTTTTGTTCAAATAAAATAAGTAAAACAATAAATTGGAAATGTAAAACTAAGCAAAATTTAAATAATGACAAAGCATGAATAGGGACCCATAGTCTTAAAGAGGTCAGGTATTAATGCCCAAATAAAGTGGCTATATGCTACAGAATTACAATACAGTGACATTTTACAATGTTGCAAAAAAGGTAAAGGTAAATTAAAACTGAAAATTGAAATTGCTTCCTTTTTTTATTTATCAAGCATTTATACCATCAATAGCAACTTTTTACAAAAATAAAGCAAATTGTTAATATTAAATACATGTATACTACTCAATTTAGTAGTATACCCAAAATTAATTTAATATTAATCTCCATTCCTAAGCCACCTTTAAATTCAAACTATGGGGTCTATGTGTATGTCTAAAAACCTAGCTAATTTAACTGAAATAAATCATAATAGACTAATGGAAATCACAAAAATTAACTTTTATTATTGAAAATATTATATGACAAATTTAAATATTTTTATTTTGTTTTTGGATAAGTCATAATACTAAGTTGCATTTTTAGTCAATATTTAATAAACTTTGTAACATGTCCAACACCTAGCCAACTTGGCTAATTTGGCTAGATGGTAAGAGGTCTAGCCAAGGTAAGTTGCAAAAATGCCAACCCAAAAATATAAACACAGACATAGAAGGCCTACTATGACTAATTAGATAATAAGGCATTTAGCCTAAAAAATATAGTCATAGTTACTTCTGCCATTTAACCAAAATTATGTGCCTTTGATTTCTTTCATAGGTAAATCATGTTTTGGTCAAAAAGAAAGTCACATGAATAGATAAATTTTCAAAGTTAAGCATGTATGCTTTGTAATATGACCAATTCACATTAGAAGTTGTGCATAATATGATAAAAATCAAATATACACTTTGCTCTTTATCCACAAAATTTTATAAACCACAACCAAAATTTTGGCCTATATAAACCAAAATTTAAATATATAAGTCATTTTTGATAATAACTTGAATCTTGATAAAGACAAATAAACAAAAATTGAATACATTTATAACTAGGCCTAAAACAACTAACAAATAACAAATAATGAAGTATAAACAAATAGTTTATATTTTAAAATATTGCAACCAAAAATTATCCAGACAAATAGTGCAGATAGAAAAATGGTCCAAATTAATTTTTTTTCAAGGTGTTGTGCTAATAAGCAAGACAATTCTAAAATGTTTTTCATTTATGTTTTTCTAATTATAGTCTCATTATTTCTAAATTATATTTACAAATAGTCCAAAAACAAATAAAAACTTAGCTTTGTTAAAAGCCCAATACTTTCTTAGAATTTTTGAATGAAGCTTTATACTATTATGCATTTTTGCCCTTTGTGATGCATTTGAAAACACTTTTAGCATATTCAGAATATTTGGAAATTCTGAGTTTAGCGCTGCTAGTGCATAGGCATTTTTGAGTGATACATTAAACAATTATAACAAAATTAGGAACTCTAATATGCTATAAGTTACTGCAATGTCTGTTCCAATATGACTTGTTGCCGAAGCGATAAACATCTGTCGCAGAAGCGTCTTGTCACCAAAGTGTCCAGAAACCTATGTCAGTTACCATATTGGTATAGGACCAAGACTGCCACACTAGGGGGAGCTAAAGGATAAATTTGGCTTAATGTGTTATTAGATAGTGGTAAAAGGACAAGGCTGCAAGAAAGAAACCTATGGGGCTATGAGAGGAATAGCAATGCTAGAAGATTGGTAGCCCCCCCCTTAATACTAGTAGCCAGTATGCCTAATAACTGTAGTGATCTTAGTATATGGTGGTCTTAATCATACATCATCACATCTATTATTTAGCACTAGCAAACAAATAGTCCACTGGCCATTTGCCTAAGACAGACAAATAGTCCTGGATCCATTTTATTAGGCTATCAAAAAATTAAATAATTTTAGTAGGCCTATAATTGTATATATCTAAACATTCAAAAGGAATCCTTCAAAGTGTTAGTATCGGCTTGTGTGTGCGTCGGTATGCTGTCTTTGGCCAAACCCATAGAGTTGTAATGAGCAAAGGCAGCGCTAAAGAAAATAAAAAAGAACGAAAGAAGGCAAAGTAAGCCGCGAGAGCATGCAGCTTGATTGTCAAGTGAAAGTGATTCAATAATCGACTCCGAGCTAACAATGGCGACGAGGCTGCCAACCATCGAACCGCTAGAAGAGAGCGAGGACCCCCACCGATGGCTGCAGCGATTCGAAATCTGCGCAACGCTGAATGACTGGAAAGACGACAAAAAGCGCAACGCTTTTCTGGCGCTGCTCAGCAAGCGAATTTTTAACCTCCTTGCTGATGCGGTGCTGCCCGATAAGTTGGACACCAAGGACTTTGATACGCTCAGCAAGCTGCTCACCAAAGAGGTCAAAGGTGAGAAATCTGTGATTGCAAGCCGCTACGAGTTCCATAAAGCGAAGCAGGAGAACAATGAGGACATAGCCACTTACAGCAGGAGGCTGAAGCAGCTGTCCGAAGCCTGCAAATTTACCGATTCGGCAGACCGGCTCAGAGATCAGTTTATCTTTGGACTCCAGAGTAAAGAGATTCTGCGGAAGCTACTGTCTGAGAAAATCGAAGACCTGACGTGGGACAAGGTAACGGCGGTAGCTGCGGCTTGCGAAGCGGTCCAGCGTGGGGAGAAAGACATGACCGGCTTGAATGTACTGCAGATGCGTCAGACAAGTGGTCGACCGCAAAAAGGCAGCGAAGCCGGAAGGAAACGTTCACAAAAACCCACGAGTGAGGACAAGAACGCCAAGCAGGTCACTTGCTACTGCTGTGGGAAACCTGGTCATCTAAAGAGTGAATGCCGATTCAAATCCTTGAAGTGTGATAGCTGCGGAAAATTGGGTCACCTGAGATCTGTCTGCAGAGCTTCGAAGACAAAGGCCGAAAGACACCGAGAGTCTTCAAGGGTTCGACTAGTGCTGCAATCACCATCAATGGAGAAGTGTGAAGAGGATCAATGCGACAAGATATTCTCCATGACAACCAGCAAGCAGAGAATTTTGCGCACAGTGAGTATTAACGGCACAAGTGTTGAAATGGTGTTTGATACGGGTGCGGATGCCTCATTGGTATCCAAACACTCATTCGAACAACTGTCACAGAGGACAGATGTTATGCCAGCCGACAGAACATTTAAGGACTATCAGGGCTGTGCAGTCCCGCTGTTTGGTAAGTCGATCGTCACAGTGCAGTTCAACGGCATCACAACACAGCTTCCTATCTTCATCGTGGATCGGCCAGGAGCTCCGAACATCTATGGGCTTGAGTGGATGCACGCCCTTGAGCCGCACCTGAATATTTACCAGGTAACGCATTTCGAAGCACATCTAGTTTTAAAGGACGAAGCCAGACCCGTGTTTCTCAAGCCAAGACCTATACCATACGGCATTCGAGAGAGTGTGAAACAGGAACTGGACCGCCTGGAAAGTGAAGGAATTCTGAAGAAGATTGATCAGAGCGAATGGGCAACGCCGATTGTGGTTGTGAGAAAGCAGAGTGGAAAAATACGCATATGCGGCGACTACAAGGTGACTGTCAACAAATCCCTATGCGATATGGTCTCAACCACCCCATGCATTGAAGATGTGTTGAGCCAGTTGGGTGGAGCCAAGATCTTCTCTGTTCTCGATCTGACGAACGCTTACCTACAGTTACCAGTAGACGATGCGTCTGGAAGCATCCTAACTCTGAGCACCCCTTTCGGGTTATATCAGCCCAAAGCCCTTGCTTATGGTGTCAAACAGGCACCGGCAATTTTTCAGGGATATATGGACAAGCTATTAGCTTCGGAGAAAAATGTGGTTAGCTACCAGGATGACATCCTCATATATGGAAAAACGGAACAGGAACACGACAACCAGATTAACGTTGTTACACGCATCCTACAGGAAAACAATGTCGTGGTTAACTATCAGAAAAGTGCACTCAAGCGCAGTAGAGTAAAGTTTCTGGGACTCGACATTGGCAGCGAAGGAATCTGTCCAGCAGAAGACAAGATGGAAGCCATACGGAGTTTAGCAGATCCAAGGTCTGTCAAGGAGCTTAGATCATTCCTGGGCCTGGCAGAGTTTTACTCCAGATTTATAAAAAATCTATCTACCATCAAAGAGCCTCTAGCGAAGCTCGTTCGACAGGATGAAGAGTGGCGATGGGGACCCATGGAACAGTCTGCGTTCCAGCTAATCAAGACTAGCATCTGTGAGTCGAAGGTCATTAAACCGTTTGATCCATCCGACTCAATTACAAGACTCACAACGGACGCCTCTCCTTACGGTCTTGGAGCAGTGCTTGAACAATCCAAAGGACCGGTCATGTTTATATCGAAGACACTCAGTAAGCCGGAGCGTAACTATGCACAAATTGAGCGCGAGGCGCTGGGAATCATCTGGGCTGTTAAGCGTCTTCATAAATACTTGTATGCTCGAAAGTTTGTACTAGTGACGGATCATCATCCACTGAAGTATATATTTGATCCAGCAAAGAGCCTCAACAGCCTGGCTAGTGCTAGAATTCAGCGATGGGCGATCTCACTGGCATCGTATGACTATACCGTGGAATGCCGTCGATCTGAGGAGATTCCAGTAGCCGATGCGCTTTCAAGATTGACATCTACGAGCGCCGATAATGAGCAATTTGACGTCAGTACAGTTCAGGACACCGTACTCAACATGCCGGTGGATAAAAAAGAAATTCGCAGACAGTCGCTACGGGATCCAACAATGCGTAAGCTGTTTGCCCAAGTAAAACATGGATGGACGGTAAGGGGAAAGAATCAGTTGCCAGAATTTTCCCGGCTACAAAGCGAGTTCTCCATTGAAGATGGAATCTTGTATCGGGGAATTAGAACTATTATCCCCACTGTACTTCGTGATCAAGTGCTACGAACGCTTCATGATGGGCATTTAGGAGCGGAGAAAATGAAATCTATTGCCCGACAGTGCGTATGGTGGCCATCAGTGGATGCGGACATTCAGCAGCGGGCAAAGGCATGCAAGGACTGCCAGCAGCAAAAAGATCATGCGAAGAGCGAATGGATTCCATGGCCACAGGAAACTGAGAAGTGGAGCCGAGTCCATATAGACTATGCTGGTCCATTTAATAATGGAAAATATTGCCTCATAATGATTGACGCCTACAGTAAATGGGCTGAGGTCCATCTGATGAGTTCCACTACAACGGAAGAAACTATTCTGCGTCTTCGCCGCACATTCGCACAGGAAGGTGTGCCACTTACACTAGTGTCCGATAACGGACCACAATTTACGTCCAAGCATATGGAAAACTGGCTACAGTCAATCGGGTGTAAGCACATTCTAACACCACCATATCATCCGCGATCGAATGGACAAGCGGAGAGATTTGTCCGTGATCTAAAAAGCCACCTCAGTGCAGCACAGCAGGAAAGCTGCATGCAGGCCAACATAGATAGATTCTTGCTGCAGTATCGGAATGCAAAGCACGCTGCCACAGGGAAATCTCCAGCTGAAATGATGCGTGGTCATTTATTGCGTGGCCCGATCACCCAACTGTCAAAGCAACCGGTGTGGGTCAAGGTCTACAATGATCACCAACGCAAATGGGCACCTGGAGTCGTCATCAACTCTGAAGGCAAGGCTATTGTTAATGTTGAAGGTGAAGATGGAAACATCTCGAGAAGGCACCTGGAGCAGATAAAACCAAGAGTTACCGACGCTAAAGAGGCCGAGGAAGATACAAGTCATAGCGATTCAAAAGATCAAGCGCGCCCAGAAGACGCTAATAAACTCTATCCTACTCGTAATCGAAGGCCGCCTGATAGACTGCAGTACAAAAAACTCGGGACACCAAACAAACAGAGCTTAACGTGAATCCAAGCGTAGTTTGCAATGGAAAGCTACTCTTGTGAACTGATTGTGTACCTGTTGTTTTTATTTTATTATTTGAAAGCGTGTCTCCACCTCATTATGAAACCATGAGGTGCATTCTTTTAGAGTATTTTTTATCTCGCATGGGAGGAGTGTTAGTATCGGCTTGTGTGTGCGTCGGTATGCTGTCTTTGGCCAAACCCATAGAGTTGTAATGAGCAAAGGCAGCGCTAAAGAAAATAAAAAAGAACGAAAGAAGGCAAAGTAAGCCGCGAGAGCATGCAGCTTGATTGTCAAGTGAAAGTGATTCAATAATCGACTCCGAGCTAACACAAAGGTAGAGGCCTATCATTAAAAATCATAAAAAATCTTAATTTAGGTCATTAAACTTTTAAATAGGCCTAAAAATATTCATAGGCCTAGTTAGGCCTAGTCATTTCATATTTTATCTTTTGCAAAAAATAGTTGGAATGCCATATGCTTATATAAGTAAAATAAGGATGGTCTGTCAGTTTATAGGCTAGGCTAGGCCTATTATTTCAGATTCTGAGATTCTGATTAAGGCTAGGGCCTATATGATTTTGTAGCTAAATTAGGTTTCTAAATCTTATCCCTTAGCCTTGACCCATAAAATGATAAAGTAAAAGTTGCAAGTTACTCACAAAGATTGCAAAACTGCTATAAAGTTTTTTTATAAAATAATTTACATTGTTATTACTAATTTTATGTCCATAGAGCCTCAGCCTAATCCATATAGGGCCTATTGGTTTATTCTTATGACTCTTAATATTATCTTGGTTTCTTGGCTTGGGCCTATTAACTAATTTAATTTGCTTTTAACAAGATTTTATTCTTATGACTTAATTGTTGAAATAGAGAATTAATTAGCCTGAAATTAAAAAGAAGAAAATTTGATTATGTATAGTTACCAGCCCAGAAAGACCAACAGAGAGAAACATCCGTGGTCTCATTCAGGGCAAAGCAATGCATAAATTAAAATAGGCCTACGTCTATTTAGTATTCGCCAACTTACGCCAAGCCCCACTCGAATTATATAGGCTACTGTTCTCCGAAAGCAGAAACCGGATTTCTATTTACAAAAGTTTTACGAACCAGAAATCGCCTATCAGAAAACAAGAACAAACCCGTATAAACGCGTCTCATTCAAATGCTATTTTGGGCCAACGCCAATTCGTCACATCGAGCATTAGCGTTGAATGAATAAGCAGCGTTTTTGTACAGGTTTGTTTTTGTTTCTTAGAGCTTGTAATAAAATCTTAAGCTCTAGCTTGCAGCGCTTTTATAGAGCCCTTTAATCGATTGGCCTTGCCCTTTTAAGACCCAATTAAAGTGCTGCAGAAGCTAGAGCTTCGGACAAGCTCTAAAAAGCCATGAATTTTCGATAAAAGTGCAATTTCACAAAAAGGTGCATATGTACACAATACACATGCAGCATCCCAATTGTCAGTATATCATTGTAAGAAGGCTCTTTCTTCAATCAAACTTTCCGGCGTTTAATAGAAAGCTTAAAATAAAAAGTGCTAAATATAACATGAGACTCCTACATCTCCTAAGACGGTCCGAGAGTCGAAGATCTCATGGTACGAGGTTGGCCCAGCAACTGCATAACGGTTTGACCAGGTGTATGTTTACCCTAAGTCCCTAACAAAAAGTATATACAGTATATGCGAGGGTAAGCAACTGTAGATACACATGTACATGTATTCAGGCGAACAAATAACATCATCAATAACAATTAATACACATTTTTTAAAATTCTCATTGAAAACGTCGTGGAGCAAAGCAATAGACCAGCACTCGGCTGCTATAGAGATCGTCTCATAATATATTTTGAAGTTCAGATTTTCAAATGGCAAAATAATTTGAGTCCCCACATGTGGTGGACAAAACTAAAACTCCGCATTTTAAGAGTCAGAAAGTTTTCTCAGTTCAGCTCAACAAAGCAAGTTCGATGCGCTAATGCGAAAATGCAAACAGCTAAGCTGTCCATAAGCTTTGCAAGAAGATTGGCATGCCACTTAAGCCAGATTTTCGTTGCTGAAAAAATAGTGATAGGACGTCGGTCCGACCACAAACGGCTCGGCTGCATTTAAAGGTAGTCGTCCGCGTGGCGAGTCGCTTTTAGCAGCGGCAGCGGCGGTGGCAGCGGACACGGCGGCGCCGGCTGCGGCGGCTGACGAAGCCGATGGCCAGGCTTCGGCGCAGTTCTTGCCTTCGCAGGGTTTTTGCTGCTGCTGCTGTTGTTGCTGTTGTTGCTGCTGCTGCTGCTGCTGTTGCTGGTTCTCCTGCTCCTGCTGCTTGCTAGCTTTACGCTGTTCCAGCTTCTGTTGCAGAGTAACAGGAGTCTCTGACTCTGCCTGAGTCTTGCTTGTGCAGCTGGTGCACGGGCCGCACGGTCCGCCGCCTGCAAGATGCATGTAGTTTAGTTTAGAGTAGTTTAGAGGTAAAAATCTATACAAATACCTACTAATTAGAGGCAAAAGAGTCAGTAACGATTCTCACCTCGATATCCGTCGACACTATTTGGATAGCAGAAAGTTGGTTTACTCTTCTCGACATCTGCTGGCGAAGGATTAATCCGACCGTCCGGACGGTACACGTTCGGTGCTGCTGGAGGCAGCTGTTGCTGCTGCTGTGGCTGCGGCGGTGGCATTTCCTGCATCGGCTCTTCCGGGCAATCTCGATACCGGTTGTAGTAGTAGTACCGGCTGTAATCATCAGGTTGATGATACTGCGACGATGGCGGCGGTGGCGGTGGCGGCTGGCGCCTTGGCCACGAACGATTCATCAGTGAAGGACGACCGCCGCGGCCGTAGTAACCGTAGTCGGGCTGAAGTGGTGCGCAAGTGGCGTTGATCAATGTACATGTAATCAAATATTTACCTGCCAGTACACAGCATGTTTACTAACCTCTGAATCGTAATCGTCGTAACGCTGCGGCGGCGGCGGTGGCGGACGGTACCTGCTGCCGTACATGTCAACTTCTGGTTGGTGAGTCGTCGGCGGCATTTGCATTCGATGAATGCCTACGGGCGGTTGTGGGAGTTGCTGCTGCTGGTACTGCTGCTGTGGCTGCTGCGGCTGTGGTTGAGGTATCTGCGGAGGCACCCATGAAGTTGGTTGAGTTTGAGTATTATGTTGATTCTCTAATTTGCAAGCTTCCTTGTGGCGCGTGATTAACGAGTCGAAGTACTTCTGGTACTGCTCGAACACGTTGCTATTAGACATGATGATGGATCTTGGCTGCTCGCTTGCGCTATCGAATATTGAGCCGATTAACTTTCCGACTGCCAGAGCTAAAAAGCTATAATGCAACGCCTAACTGTATGAAATGGTTTCCTCGGGCCAGCTCCAACAGTCTATGGCCTGAACAAACAAACTCCTAAGACACAGTATCGAATGTAAGACTAGACTTGAGATTTAGCCAATAAAATCTGTCTTTGGGCTGAGTAGCATTGACTTTTGAATCAATACAAATGTTATTGTTGTACTTTTAGCTAAAAGACGAACAAGTTCAATAAGTCTAAAAAATTGAATCGTTCACACAGCCATGCATGTACATGTACTCCCAATGCTGACTCAGTCTTTTCCAAACCTGGAAGTCGCATCAAGGCTGACTCTACCAAACCGGAAGTCACACCAAGTTGATTTGCTCCCAGACTGGAAGTCACCAAGTTAATTTGTTCCCAAACCAAAATTCACACCAAGTTGACTTGTTCCCACACCGGAAGTCACATCAAGTTGACTTGTTCCCACACCGGAAGTCACACCAAGTTGACTTGTTCCCACACCGGAAGTCACATCAAGTTGACTTGTTCCCACACCGGAAGTCACACCAAGTTGACTTGTTCCCACACCGGAAGTCACACCAAGTTGACTTGTACCCACACCGGAAGTCACATCAAGTTGACTTGTTCCCACACCGGAAGTCACACCAAGTTGACTTGTTCCCACACCGGAAGTCACACCAAGTTGACTTGTTCCCACACCGGAAGTCACACCAAGTTGACTTGTTCCCACACCGGAAGTCACACCAAGTTGACTTGTTCCCACACCGGAAGTCACATCAAGTTGACTTGTTCCCAAACCGGAAATCACACCAAGTTGACTTGTTCCCACACCGGAAGTAACACCAAGTTGACTTGTTCCCACACCGGAAGTCACATCAAGTTGACTTGTTCCCACACCGAAAGTCACACCAAGTTGACTTGTACCCACACCGGAAGTCACATCAAGTTGACTTGTACCCACACCGGAAGTCACATCAAGTTGACTTGTTCCCACACCGGAAGTCACACCAAGTTGACTTGTACCCACACCGGAAGTCACATCAAGTTGACTTGTTCCCACACCGGAAGTCACACCAAGTTGACTTGTTCCCAAACCGGAAATCACACCAGGCTGACTTGTTCCTAAAACGGAAGAGTCAGTAAGTTGACTCTTACCAGTTCTTATAGCAAAATCATTGCTAGGCCTTCAAAACCCCATTATACTAGTTTAGAATACCTTGTATAAATAATTTACGGGAAAAAATTAAACAGGAAAATCAAGCTTTATACAACGATTAATTTCGTCGGAAAGCTCAATAGCTCAATTGCATGGTTCACTATTGAAAAATACGCACATAATATTTTTAAAGATACACAAATCAGACCAGTTATTACACGCGAGCCAATTAAACAAGGTCAAATTATGAACAGTTTCAACAAGATGAAGAAAATAGGTGATCATTTGAATTTTTAAAGCATACATACGCTACACATACAACGCATACGGATGTAATGCAACGAAATTTAGTAAATTTCAGGCCACGGTATATATATATATTAAATACAAATTTCGGTTCCGTATATTATTAACATATTTCCTAATCGTCTGTTACGCACTTGAAGACAGAACTCGACAGGCTCAATGCAACAAACAAACAGATGAGACAGACGAGTGCAGAAATTATAAATTAACAGATTAACAATGGCAATTTATTTAAAAAAGTCAAGCAAATAACAGTATTTTTGTTTAACAGCTTAAAAACCAGAAATAGACAAAACTACGCGTAAGTACTGTAAGCTGTAAGCTTTACCTTGAAGCCAAGAGTCTAAGCATACATAGGTGTGTAGCTTGCGTATGAAGCATAAATTAACAAATTATGGAATTAATGATGATAATAAAATAAATGTCTACTAAGCCTGGCGATAGCTTGGGCCTTGCTCATACAAGCGTCACCACATCTGTTGATGAGGCTGCGGCTGAGGAGGCGGAGGCAGAAGAACCTGCTGCTGCTGCTGTTGTTGCTGCTGCTGCTGTTGCGGCAAGAACTGAGATGGCAGAGGAAGTGAATGATGATGGAACATCGGCTGCTGAGGCTGCTGTTGATGCTGTTGGTACTGCTGATAATTTGCTAGATTTTTATTATTAATGGGCAACAGGGGCGGCCCCTGCGACTGCATTGGAGGCAAATATGGCTGCTGCTGCTGCTGCTGCTGCTGCATCATGGACTGCGGAGGTGGAAGATAACTAAACTGTTGTTGCTGCTGTTGCTGCTGCTGTTGCTGAGGAATCAGACCTAAAGTTGATCCGGCTAATGGAGGCCTAAGACTAAATGATGTCGGCTGTTGTTGCTGCTGCTGCGGCTGTTGTGGTGGCGGCGGCAAACTGCCGCCCATAAGACCCAGCAAGACTGGTTGCGACGGGGTTGGCTGTGCCGATTCAACAGATTTCTTCCCACCGTACAGACTGTTCCTAGCCAGCGAAGCCAACCAATCGGCAGATTTCTCCACATAGTCGTCATCGTCTGATGAGTCGTTTGAGCTAGACGAGGACGAGCCTTTTCGAGCTCTGGGTCCGTCGGGTGCCGAGGCGACTGTCGATGCGGCAGAGACAGCAGCAGCAGCAGCAGCAGCAGCAGCTGTACCCGTAGTAACCGCTGCTGCAGACGACGATGGCAAAGAGCTGTAGGCGTCAAACACGGTTGACGCGCCGCCGCTCAGCTGGTCGGTCATGGCCAAACCCAGCACACTGTCGGGTGTCGGTAAAACGACCGGCTGATCGTCGCGGCGACGTCGCTTAGACTCGCTTGCCCTCTCTCTGTCCCGTGTGTCTTTCTCTTGTTCGCGACGCTTTAATTTCTTGCGCTCCTTCTCTTTAATCTTGTCTTTCTTCTCCTTCTCCTTAGCCTTGGCTCGCTCTTTGTCTTTGTTACGCTTCTCGCGGTCTTTGTCTTCGTGTTTGCTCTGCTTTTTAGCTTTCTTATGCTGTTTAGTGACTTGAATGATTGTGTCTTTGCCTGGCAGGTGGATAGCCCCCATTAGCTTCTGCTGCTGCTGCTGTTGCTCTTTCTCTTTGCGCTCCCGTTCTTTCCTATCGCGTTTCTTTTCTTTCTTCTCTTTCTTCTCTTTCTTGTCCTTATGCAGATGCCGATGCCGCTTCTCCTTGTGCTCCGGCTGCTGCTGAGTAGCTGACGCCACCGCCGCTGCACCAGCTGAAGACGAGAGCAAGCCTAACCGAGCCGCACTACTACTACTAGTAGCATTCGAAGGTCCCGCAGCGTAGCCTACAGCTTTTTGACTGCCAACAAATTCCTGTATCTGGGACACCAGATTGCGCATCTGGGCTACGGGATCCGGCGTGTCCTTGATGCGGTCAATGTCCAGCCTCAGGCCGGGAATGCTCGGGATGCGGAATGCGTCAGCTTGAGCCCGGCTAATGCCCAAGTTAATACCGGTCATTGAGCGAATCTGCTCCACTAAAGAGGTCATATGCTGCTGCTGCTGCTGCTGTTGCTGCTGAGGCTGACCAGATGAAGAACTGGAAGTTGCGTCACTGCCAGCACTGTTGGCAACCGTGGCGCCGAATTTGATCAGATCGGCGTCGTCCTGTGGGAAAGAATGGGATTTTTTGTTGTGACTTGATTAAGAGTGGAGTTGATCTGTTTGTGGGATTACACTCGTATCCTGTTTATGGGATTATCCTTTCTGTTTATGGGATAATCCTTCCTGTTTATTGGATTATCCTTCCTTTTTATGGGATTGTCCTCCCTGTTTATGGGATTACCTGACCTTCCTGTTTATGGGATTATCCTTTCTGTTTATGGGATAATCCTTCCTGTTTATGAGATTGTCCTTCTTTTTTATGGGATTATCCTTTCTGTTTATGGGATTATTCTTCCTGTTTATGGGATTATCCTTTCTGTTTATGGGATTATTCTTCCTTTTTATGGGATTGTCCTTCCTGTTTATGGGATTATCCTTCCTGTTTATGGGATTATCCTTCCTGTTTATGGGATTGTCCTTCCTGTTTATGGGATTATTCTTCCTGTTTATGGGATTATCCTTCCTGTTTATGGAATTGTCCTCCCTTTTTATGGGATTATCCTCCCTGTTTATGGGATTACCTGACCTTCCTGTTTATGGGATTATCCTTCCTGTTTATGGGATTATCCTTCCTGTTTATGGGATTATCCTTCCTGTTTATGGAATTGTCCTCCCTTTTTATGGGATTATCCTCCCTGTTTATGGGATTACCTGACCTTCCTGTTTATGGGATTATCCTTCCTGTTTATGGGATTATCCTTCCTGTTTATGGAATTGTCCTCCCTTTTTATGGGATTATCCTCCCTGTTTATGGGATTACCTGACCTTCCTGTTTATGGGATTATCCTTCCTGTTTATGGGATTATCCTTCCTGTTTATGGAATTGTCCTCCCTTTTTATGGGATTATCCTCCCTGTTTATGGGATTACCTGACCTTCCTGTTTATGGGATTATCCTCTGTTTATGGGATTATTCTTTCTGGTTGAGATTTGTCCCTCCCGTTTATGGGATTATCCTTCCTGTTTATGGAATTGTCCTCCCTTTTTATGGGATTGTCCTCCCTGTTTATGGGATTACCTGACCTTCCTGTTTATGGGATTATCCTCTGTTTATGGGATTATTCTTTCTGGTTATGAGATTTGTCCCTCCCGTTTATGGGATTGTCCTCCCTGTTTTTTGGGATTATCTAATTGTTTATGGCAATATTCTACTTGCTTATGCCAATAGTCTACCTATTTATGTCAATATTCTACCTGTTTATAAATTATTCTCCCAGTTTTCATGATTATTCCCTGATCGTGTGATAATCCTCCCAGTTTATGCATGGGATAATCTTCTTATTTTATGCATGTGATAATCTTCCTATTTTATGCATGGGACAATCTTCCCAGTTTATGCATGGGACAATCTTCCCAGTTTAGGCATGGGATAAAAAGCACACAGGGTGAGAGCTAAATCTTACCTCAACAATACCGGCAGCACGTTTCTTCCTCTTGATAGCCCAATCGGCCTCGCGACTAATGCTATCCAGCACCTCCTTTGTGGCCTCGCTAGTTGACAAAACTTTTTGCTCTTTCAGTCGTTTAATAAACGCCTCGCGAGTAGCCGCAATATCGCCATTATCAACTTTAGAGCCAGAATTCTTGTCAATATTTGTCAAAGGCTCTCGATCGATCAGGATGGCATCCTCGAACACCACCCCGGGCTGCTCGGGCGGTCCCGCATTGTCCAGAGCTTCTCCCTCCTCAGGGTCGGACTCTTCGTCCGCAGCGCCGCCATCGGATAGTTCGACGGCATCGCCATCGATCTCGCCCTCCTCCAAGTCGACCCCGCCGCGGCCGCGATTCTGTTTGGCCGCCGCGTTCCTAGGCCGTTTAGAAGACTTCAGCGTGTACTTTACAACTGGAGCTGCCGGGGCGGCGGCTGCGGCTGACTTTGACTGCAACTGGCCCTGACTGCCCGATTCGTCAGTTGTCTCAACTTCCACTTTTAAATTCATTTTCTTCCTGCCTTCCCAGTCTTCGACTCGTTGAGCGTAGACAGAATAGCGGCGGATTTTGACGCTGCGAGGACTGCGATCTTGAGACAGGATTGCGAACAGGTCCGGGTAGTGGGCTCGCTGCGGATGGGGATCATAGCGGTTGAAGGCTGAATAAATGTTGGGATTCTTAGATATGGGATTCTGAGATATAGGATTCTTAGATTATGGGATTCTTAGATATGGGATTCTTAGATATGGGATTCTTAGATGTGGGATTCTTAGATATGGGATTCTTAGGTATGGGATTCTTAGGTATGGGATTCTTAGGCATGGGATTCTTAGATATGGGATTCTTAGGTATGGGATTCTTAGGTATGGGATTCTTAGGTATGGGATTCTTAGATTTGGGAGTCTTAGATATGGGAGTCTTAGATATGGGATTTTTAGATATGGGATTCTTAGATATGGGATTCTTAGATATGGGATTCTTAGATATGGGATTCTTAGGTATGGGATTCTTAGGTATGGGATTCTTAGGTATGGGATTCTTAGATTTGGGAGTCTTAGATTTGGGATTCTTAGATTTGGGATTTTAAGACTTAGGGTTCGTAGATTGGGTTCCGATTCTTAAAAGTGCTTATTTTTATGGGTTTCAAGAATTCTACCTGATGTTTTGAGATGAAGATAAGAGGGACTGGGAAAACATCGCTAAACTCACAAAGAACAGTCTCCGATGCCTGATACCCGTCGCATGGTTAATTAGCTCAGCCACGGGGAAGTTCAAGTTGCACAGTTCGCAGTAGCAGCGGCACTCCAGCATAGGATTGATGCGCTGGTACTCCGTCACGTATTGCAATCCGAGCAGCGGCTCTAAGCAGCTGTTGAGCAGAGTTTGAGCACGGAGTGTCGGCTTGGCGCCGCGACCGCCAGAAGACTTTTGCTTCTGCTGCTGCTGCTTGGCCGCCGCCGCTGCCTGCTCCGCCTTGAGCTTGGCCTCCGCCTCCGCCTTCTGAGCAGCCTCGGCTTCGGCTTTCTTGGCCTGCTCGGCTGCCTCCGCGGCGTCCTTCTCGCGCTGAACGGCTGCGGGTTGCCATGGCGATTTGCGACTGACTATAGATGAGGATCTGGGAGGCTGGCACAGCAACTGAGGATCTGGGAGGCTGGCACAGCAACTGAGGATCTGGGAGGCTGGCACAGCAACTGAGGATCTGGGAGGCTGGCACAGCAACTGAGGATCTGGGAGGCTGGCACAGCAACTGAGGATCTGGGAGGCTGGCCCAGCAACTGAGGATCTGGGAGGCTGGCCCTGCAACTGAGGATCTGGGATGCTGGCCCAGCAACTGAGGATCTGGGAGGCTGGCCCAGCAACTGAGGATCTGGGAGGCTGGCTCAGCAGCCGAGGATCTAGGAGGCTGGCTCAGCAGCCGAGGATCTGGGAGGCTGGCCCAGAAGCCGAGGATCTGGGAGGCTGGCCCAGAAGCCGAGGATCAGATAATATTCTATCCCCTAGAAGCACCAAACTGGCACAAATCAACTCACCCTCCAACTCTTTCACGCGCTCTTCAATCAGCTTTTTATGCTTATCGCCGTTCACGTGAAAGTCGAGCGATTTCTGCGAGTTGCACTTGACGTTGCAAAGCTGAAAAAACCGAAAACCGAAAATAAGTGCTAGTGCTTAGTCTCTATAGCAATCAAACTATCGAGCAATAAAAAATCACTTACGAGACATTCGAATATGCCGCCCAAACCGGATCGTTTGATAGCGCCAACCTGCGCGTCAACCCACATCTGGTGCTTGGCCTGCGCGCTGGCCTGAAATCGGGGATCGGTGTTAAAGAGCATTTTTAAGAGCAAGTACACTTCCGGTGTGGAATATTACTGAGCTGCTACACTTCCGGTGTGGAATATTACTGAGCTGCTACACTTCCAGGAGGAATATTACTGAGCTGCTACACTTCCGGTGAGGAATATTACTGAGCAAGTACACTTCCGGTGAGGAATATTACTGAGCTACTACACTTTGGTGAGGAATATTACTGAGCTACTACACTTCCGGTGTGGAATATTACTGAGCTACTACACTTCCGGTGTGGAATATCAATAAGCTACTACACTTCCGGTGTGGAATATCAATAAGCTACTACACTTCCGGTGTGGAATATCAATAAGCTACTACACTTCCGGTGTGGAATATCGATAAGCTACTACACTTCCAGTGTGGAATATCAATAAGCTACTACACTTCCGGTGTGGAATATCAATAAGCTACTACACTTCCGGTGTGGAATATCAATAAGCTACTATACTTCCGGTGTGGAATATCAATAAGCTACTACACTTCCGGTGTGGAATATCGATAAGCTACTACACTTCCAGTGTGGAATATCAATAAGCTACTACACTTCCGGTGTGGAATATCAATAAGCTACTACACTTCCGGTGTGGAATATTACTGAGCAAGTACACTTCCGGTGAGGAATATTACTGAGCTACTACACTTTGGTGAGGAATATCGATAAGCTACTACACTTCCGGTGAGGAATATTACTGAGCAAGTACACTTCCGGTGAGGAATATTACTGAGCTACTACACTTTGGTGAGGAATATTACTGAGCTACTACACTTCCGGTGTGGAATATTACTGAGCTACTACACTTCCGGTGTGGAATATTATGAGCTGCTACACTTCCGGTGTGGAATATTACTGAGTTGCTACACTTCCGGTGTGGAATATCGATAAGCTACTACACTTCCGGTGTGGAATATTACACTTCCGGTACGGGATAATCAAATTCCCTAGAACTCACAATCTCACAGATAATTATTAAATAAGAAAAATCACCTCAGCCTTAACGGCCACCTCCTGGCGAGCCCGCTCCTCCCGAAACATGTGCGGCTTCTTGCTGGCAGCCCGGTCCAGCGCGTTCTTCATGTGAGTGACGCCGCGCAGGTGCGCCAAGTAGCCGCGCTCGGATCGAAACTCCTGATTGCACAGCTTGCAAAATGACCAGTCGTCGTCATCATCGTCTTCATCTTCATCATCATCATCATTGTCGCCGTCATCCTCAGAGTCTGCTTTCCTATCCTTAGCTTTATGCTGCTGAGCCTCCTGCTCATTATTATTGTCCAATGCGTCTAATTCAACTAAATCGGCCTCATCGCCAATGCCCAGGTCCACTTTCTCATTGTTATCGTCGTCAAATAGTCGCTCCGGCGGCGGCGGCGGCGCCGGCTGAGCGGCCAATTCCAGTATCGACGGCGGCCCGTCGCCGGCCCCGCTAGCCGAGGTCAGCCGACCCCCGGTCAGATCGGCCAGATGATCGGCAGCCTTGCCCCCAGTATAATATCGATACATATCGTCCCAATTGATGCCGTGCTGTTTAGATTGGGCAATAAACACTTCGTACCAAGCGGGATTGTGCCGCTGCATAACCGTGATGTACTGATTCCAGGTGGCATAGTTCCATTCGCCATTGGCGAACCGTTCGAAATAGTCTTGCATGACCAGGCGCGGGTCGCCGGCCGGGTCCATGTAGCCTGGCGGCGGAGTCGGTTTTGCATCGGCGTCTTCATCGGCATTGTCGCCAGCGCCTCCCGTCGAGTCGGTAGCGCCTCCCTTCTCAGTGGGACCGGAAGCCGGAGCGGCCAGCAACAATTTCCGGTGCTGCCGTTTGGCCGCCTTAGCGTCTTGCAAAGCTTTGGCGCGCTTTCGAAGCTTCTTGCGCTGATTTCTAGACAGGCCCTGCAGGGTGAGGCCGCCTGCGATGCCGCTGTCCGACTCGCCGCCGGAATCGGCGCCACCGCCGGCGCCACCACCGGGCGCCTCCGACTGCAGAGTGGCCGCGAACGACACCGACAAGCGTTCAGCCTCAGCAGCTGGGACGCCAACCAGCATGCGCTGGAAATTAGCCACCATCTGGTTGCTATAGAGCTTGTAATAAGAGGCCGTATCGGAATTGGCCGGCAGAGTGGCCGCAAATTTATTCCAAGAATCCGGATCGGACAGATCCATCCGGCTCAGTGCGCTGACGGCGGCGGCCGCGGCGGCGCCTAGCGCGCTAGCGGTTGTCATGGACGCTGTAGTACTATTAGTTGTTGTCAAGGCAGCCGTAGATGTAGTAGAGTAGGCTTCAACTAATAAACTGTCGCTCAATAATTGTTCGGCATTATTTGTTAAGCTTCTGGTCGGCGGCGGTTCAGCGTGAGCGGCCAGCTGTTTCTCTTTCAGTGCCTGCTGCTCGGCCAGCCGCTTGTCTCGCCGTTCAACTGCTTTAGCGCGTCTCTTCTCTAAATCTGCTTTCGTATCCTCATAGTGCTGGCTCATCTGGCGCATATAGGCGGCGAATTTCTCGTATTCGTCGTACAGTTTTCTATATTCTGTCTCGTGAATCTTTTTACTGTCTTCTGTCTGCTGCGAGCTGGCGTAGTGCTCGTGCATCTGCTGGGCGCAGCTTTGGAAATATTCGTTCATGTCGGACTCGTAGGATTTGATATTGGCTAGCCAGGAGGCCAGCTGCTCAAGGAACAGCTCGGCCTGTTTCACCTCGGCGTCCTCGTCTGTCTGTTGATCTCGGTCAGCCGCTGCTGTCTCCAATGACGGCGGCGGAGGTTCGTCGAGAAGTACGCGACGTTGACCGCCAGTCGGCATAGAGGCTGGCGGAGGCGGCGGCGGAGGCTGCGGCGGCTGCTGCTGTTCATTCAACATCGAACCGGGTGTTGCAGGCGGCGGCGGAGTGGGAGGCCGCGGCAGGGTGGACAGCTGACTGGGCAGCGGCAGGCTTCGGCGAGTCTGCTCGGACACTGGCCGATCGCCTAGCAGGGGGCCGCGAGGCGGCTGCGCAAGCGTCGAGACTGCCGGCGGCGGCGGCAGAGACGGCGGCTGTCCGGGAGCAGCGGCAGCAGCAGACAGAGGCGGCGGTGGCCGCATCAAGTTTGGCATTGAGATGAGAGACGACTGGCTCTGCTCAAATCCGGGCGGTGGTTTACTAAAATCGAATACAAATTTGCCAGCAGCTGATGATGAGGGTGGCAGCGGCGGTGTTGGCGGAGTTCGCGGACGACCAGTCGCTGATGATGCCGACGCTGACGGCGGAGCAGCTGGCGGAGTCGGCGGAGTTCGAGGCCTAGAAGCAGCAGCAGCAGCAGTCGCAGGGGGAGCACTGAGCACGTAGCCTTGGCCAAGAGCCAGGTCCGCAGGATTAGGCAGCAGCGGCCTACCGAAGCACCCGGAGGCTTGGCCCGATGCCGACGAGGTGGGGGCGGCGGGGGCGGCGGTAGCGGCTGGCACAGTGCCAAGATTGATTTTAATCTGACGCTTCTGCAACGGATTATAAGTTGTTGGCGTCTCAAATGCCGTACTGAGGATGGTCTGCTCGGCGGCTTCAGCGTGGAGGCGGGACAGTCCGCCTGCAGCACTAGGCTCGGCCGCCGAGGAAGCCATTGTGGCAGATCTGCGCAAATCGCGCTCAGTGAAGATGTTCGACTCAACCAGATCTTCCGGTTCTTCATCGTCTGAGAGGATGCCGAAGGCGGGCGGCGCTTCATCATCGGAGGCTGCGGCAGCATCGGCGGCGGATTCAATGGCGGCGGATTCTGCGGCAGAATGGTCAGTCTGTTTCGGCATGAAGTTGAATTTCGGAGCGGGCCGGCGGGCCCCTTCGTATGTTTTCTTTGTAGCCATTGAGAAAGCTTATTGACAGGAAGAGCATGCAATAAATTGAGAGATTTTTGGCTTTTTACTGATAGTAGTATCATAGGAATTTTGAATTTCTTGTGCAAGAAGTTATAATAAGAAATTACCTGCATAAAAAAGATTATCACTACAAGTGGTGATTAATGAATTTTATTTACTTCCCAAGTTATACAGCAGCTTTGAAGACCATGATTGATAATACTATTGTTTATGACGTAATTACTACTTTTGTTTTTTGTCCTTAGTTTTGTTTCAAATTTGCACTAATAATGATATCTACACCATTTTTTTATTAAAAAATAGTTTTCTTTAGACAGATGTCTACAATTGTAAAGCTGCTTGTCAAAAGATTTGCTTTGAAATTACAAAAAATCTACTTAGTTTTTTTTAAATCTTCTTAAAATAAAGAATAATATTTACAATTTGAAAATTTTAATTGTTTAGTTTTACACCCAAACTTACACCCAACAATGCACTTTGATAACAAGTAAATGATTTACCATATAAGGAATAAATGAATTTATGAAATTAAGATAATATAACTGCTAGACTTAAATATAAAACCAAAACCTCTTCCCAGCAATCTTATTCTAATAATCTGGTCTTAATCCCAACAAATTCTAAGAATCTAAGTCCTAACTTTATTTTATCCCATTTACATTTTTATCTAGTAATACATAATACTATGATATTTAAAGACAAAAACCAAATAAAAAGTAATGTGAATTTATAATACATATATACCATAGTCTACAAACTCCAAAATCATACATGCGCAACTTCTGAAATTACGCTGGCCGTGCGACTTAGTTTTCGATAAAAAATGCGACTTACCTATGAAAGAGCCAAGCAAAAACTTTAGGTAAACGGCAGGAGTAACTATGACCATAATTTAAAGCTAATTGCCTCGCCAGCTAATTAGTGCTGCGTGCAGATTTCGCGTTTTTAAAACAGCTAATCAGTATGTCATCTAGTGGCGGCATGAAGCAATTAGTAAATTGTCAGTACAGTGTAGTGAGCATACTACAAAAGTCATGATTCATGAATGTCCAGAAGTAAGTGAAGAGAATACAGTGTGACCTATAGCTCAAGAACGATTTGCTAGACGATTTGGCATGGAAGATGAGAGCCCTGATTCAGATGGCTCATCAGATGCAGAATACGAATCCAGTAGAGATACAAGCTGTGAAAACCCACAGATTTTTAAACCACTGAATTCTAATTCCCGGAACTATTTTTGCATAGATTCTAAATTTGAAGTCATGCTCAAACAAAAACTTGTTAACAGTTAGGAAAAAGGCAAAGATGGGAGTAATGCATGTTAAACTAAGATTTGAGGCCTTTGCAAATTCTCTCCATTCCTCAATCTTCTCATCCTCTTTTTCTTTTCTCTCTCATCCCTTATCCCTTCTCTCTTTCCTCTCCTCTCCTATCTCTTCTGTCTCCTCTCTACATTCTTATCTCTCCTCTCGTCTCTCTCCATTCCACTCTACTCTCTCATCTTATCTTCCCTCTCGTCTCTCTCCACTCTACTCTCTCATCTTATCTCTCCTCTCTTTTCTACTCTCTCATCTCTCCTCTCTTCACTCTCCTCTCATCTCCTCTTTATCCTCTCTTCTCTCATCTACTCTCTCCTCTTTCCTCTTTCCTCTCTTCTGATCTCATCCATCATCTTTTCTTTCCTCTTTCCTCTCATCTCCTCTTCTCTCTCATCTCTTTTTCCTCCCTCAGCTTTTCTC
Organism: Macrostomum lignano; assembly: GCA_002269645.1. Lineage (NCBI taxonomy): Eukaryota > Metazoa > Platyhelminthes > Macrostomidae > Macrostomum > Macrostomum lignano. The sequence goes on along the minus strand of NIVC01002515.1, from coordinate 43,700 downwards.
TCCTCTTCTATCTTTTCTCCCATCGCATCGCTCGCCTCTCCTCTGTTTGCTTATCTCTAATCTTCTATTCCCTCTACTTTGAAGTAAGAAAATATGCACATATTTTTTCTGAAGATAAGAGGAGAGAAGAGGGCATTGAGGAGAAAGGGTAGAGAGAAAGGGGGAGAAGAGAGGAGAGTAAAAATGAGACGAGAGAGAAGAGGGAAAAGGGGGAGAGAGAGAAGAGGGGAGGCAAGGTAGAGAAGAAGAGAGAGATGAGAGTTGAAGAGACACCAACCTTGCTGGTTAGGAAGTTTCAAAGAACCCGAGGGGCGAGGGCCAGATAGAGGGGCTTCGCGAGCCGGAGTTTGCCAACCCCTGCTCCAGAGTTTAAGAAATCAATGGGAAACTGTTGACGCGGGCTTCTGATTTCAAAGATCTTGTCTGTGGTTGAAGGCTTCTATTCTGTTTTTGCTCTCTTGCCACACTTGCACCTACTACCCCCTGATTGCCTCTGATTGTGACTTACTTCCCTCTTATTGCGACTTAGTTGCTTCTTTTTGCGACTTACCTAATCCTTTTTGCGACTTACCTAACCCTTTTGCGACTTACCTAATCCTTTTGCGACTTACCTAATCCTTTTGCGACTTAGCTGATCCTTTTGCGACTTACCTGATTCTTTTTGCGACTTACCTGATTCTTTTTGCGACTTACCTAATCCTTTTTGCGACTTACCTAATCCTTTTGCGACTTACCTAACCCTTTTGCGACTTACCTAATCCTTTTGCGACTTACCTAATCCTTTTGCGACTTACCTAATCCTTTTGCGACTTACCTGATTCTTTTTGCGACTTACCTAATCCTTTTTGCGACTTACCTAACCCTTTTTGCGACTTACCTAATCCTTTTTGCGACTTACCTAATCCTTTTGCGACTTAGCTGATCCTTTTGCGACTTAGTTTGCTTCTTTTGCGACTTACCTGATTCTTTTTGCGACTTACCTGATCCTTTTTGCGACTTACCTGATCCTTTTTGCGACTTACCTAACCCTTTTGCGACTTACCTAACCCTTTTGCGACTTACCTAACCCTTTTGCGACTTACCTAACCCTTTTGCGACTTACCTGATCCTTTTTGCGACTTAGTTTGCTTCTTTTGCGACTTACCTGATTCCTGTTGCGACTTACCTGATCCTTTTTGCGACTTAGTTTGCTTCTTTTGCGACTTACCTGATCCTTTTTGCGACTTACCTGATTATTTTTACAACTTAGTTTGCTTCTTTTGCGAATTGTTTTTCTTTTGCTTCACCATTTTCCCTAAACTGCTCTTTCTTTCACTTTCCTCTTGCCTTTCTTGGTTCTTGTGTTTTTCTGTTTTTGGTTGACTCAATTTTGCGACTTACCCCTGGTCAGCCACGATTTACGGTGGCCGGATCGGCCAGGTCGGCCAGCAGTTGCGCATGTATGCTCCAAATGGATACCAAAGTAGCCATTATGCCAAAAAATTCTGGCAGACCTTTGCCTCTCACTAAGAATCTTGGTGTACACTTGGCATATAGACTTTTTGGTCCAATATTAATATATACCATTGTATAAAAAACTGCCAAGTTTAGGTTCAATATTTATATATACCATGGTATAGCCAAATTTCAATAAAAAGCTAGCATATAAGCAACTTCATACTTAGCATATTCATTTATTTATATTGCCATAGAAAAAACTATAAATATTTAAGTACCATTAAATTTTAGAAACTTGCTAACTAAAAAAATAATTCCAGCTTAATTAATATAAGGGGTATCCCAAAAGTAATGTTAATTTTAATTGTAGCTCTCATTCTATAGCTTCTTGTGATTTAAAATTTTATGAACTTGTGCAGGGCCCCTCCTGATTCTTTTATAAAATTAATAATCATATAACTCATTTGAATGCATGCCAAATCTAGGAAAACACATTTGTTATAATACACATATTTTTCATAATATTTTACACTAACTAATTTTTGTTTAAACTAGCAGTAAATTTTAGTATAGGCCTGGTAAATACTCGTAGAAGCGTTTTCGGCATAGGAGAGACCAACCTCACGCACCGCGGTTCACTAACAAAATAGTTGATAACAAATAGTAAGAGTTCCGAGAAAATAAGAATTGAAGAAGTGTTTTCTGTGTTAATTCCTTTTAAGAAGTAAGAGTGAAATAGACTGAAGTGTATACAGTACATATTATTAAAAAGCAGCAGTATTGAGTAGTAAGAGAATACGAAGCAGATCTGAAGTGATACATGTAAGAATAACCAGAGGCTGTGACCCTCTGATCTCGGTAATGCCCAAGGACTTGCAAAGTACATGGAATACATATACTAGTATAGCCAATAGACCACTCAGGCCAAAAGTACAGTAAACGCTACCGGAATCAGAATAATACTCAGACTAAATACTCAGACTAAATACTAAGATATATACTCAGATCAATTCTAAGAAACGTTTCTTGGATTATTCTAAGATAGATAAACTCATAATTTATTAATAGAATAGTCTTAGTGGCAGCTACCAACATTTATAAAAACAGGAGTTCAGCCCTTTGACAACTTAGTGACAGCTGTGGAATCATTTAAAGAGACAGAAGAATCAGCCCTTTGACAAACTGATAGCAGCAAATTTTTTCTAAAGATTGCTTTTTGAATTTTTAAAATTGATACCAGAGAACAAAAGTTATACCTACAAAAGTAACAGTACCTGTATCATAGAGTTACATAAACTATATTAAAATTTATAATGGTCAACTACTTCACTCATTCATAAAGAAGGCATTGATAAAAGTCTTGTTTAAGCAATACCAAGGCCCAATTGGAAAATGAAGCTCATTGCGATTGACTGAAATTTGTCTATGGACAGGATCATGTGCAGAAAAATAAAGCATTAAATTCATTACTTTACTTGCAAACAGAGAAGCTTGCAGTTTGCAATTTGTTCATGATTTCATTGCCCATACTCAACAACACACATGGATATGCACTCAGTTGTTGCTTAGCAAAGTGCCATCTTTACTATTTGGGGTGCTGGCCATAATGTCTCAGAAATTCACACAAAACTGCTCTGTGCACGGATCCTTTGTGGTCAGCAAAATGACAGTTTATTGGTGCCTTCTTAATGAATAAGTGCAGAAGTTGACTATTCTATATTTTAATATATTTTGTGTAACTCTATAGTACAGGTTAAACTGTTAAACTTTTGTGGGTATAACTTTTGTTCTCTGGTATCAATTTTTTAAATTCAAAAAGCAGTTAGTAAGAGATTCGCTGCTATCAGTTCATAAAATTTTAAACCACAAGAAGCTATAGAATGAGAGCTACAATTAAAAGTAACACTACTTTTGGGACACCCCTTGTATGATTACTTGCAAAATTTGATTGTGCAAAGTTTGCTTGCCAAGCCCAAAGATTGTTTACTAAAGTTTGCCAAAATAAATTTTTCCTACCAAGATAACCTACATTTGTATGTCATATATATTAATTCATATATTATTTATATATAATTTAATTTAATTTAATTTATATAAATTCATAACAATTTTTTAAGTATTTTTTTAAGTATTTTTTTAAGTTAATTTTTAAGTATTAACATTCTAATTAAAGCCAATGGATCAAACTTTTGTTATACTAAAGTATAACATAAGATAAAAAATAACGTATCATAACATCTTCTCATATGATAAGAACTCCAAGTTGTTAAATTTCTTTTTTTATTTCAAAGAAAAAATTCCTAATTTCAATGCTCTTTAGTGCTTTAGTATTAGGAATAGGTTTGAGGATTTTTAGGCTCCTGATCACATGATCAATAAGACCATTAATAGATACAGTCATTTAAAATATATAAATCTATGTATTATATCTTAGCAATATAATATTAAGTATAATATGTTGCTAAATGCTAATATATAATTATTGTTGAAAATTAACTTTGGTAAAATATACGTTTAGGCAAACTTTCATAAGCCATTCTTAGTTCATAAAATTTAGTAGGAATAATTTCTGCAAGCAAACTTTGGTAGGCCTAAGCAACCTTTGGTGACCAATCTTTGGAAAGCAAAATTTATTTTAATAAAATTAATTTGTATAGGAAAATTTCAACACAGGTTATCTTTGGTTTGGCATTAAAATTTTAATGGGTTAAAAAACTTTTGCAAAAACTTAATGTAGGCAAATTTCTTATGGAAAACTTTTGTAATCCCAATGTAATACATAAATATAAAATATCCAATTGACCTATAGGCCTAAATAGATGCAAATACAAAATAAATATAGGCCTAATTCACAAATAAATGAATGCAAAATATAGCATTTGTGCACTTTTTGGCTCAGTCATATGCATTAGATATAGATTATTTTGATTTAAAAATTGTGACCTTTTTTCAATGTTACAAATTACAATGTATATAATATATCTCAATGGCATAGTAACAACCCAACTTGAAAATTTAGTCTGTCAGTGTACTAGGGGGGCCTACTATACTTATGTGCTAGGCCTAACCTAGTAAAAGGTCTATATAGATATATGTGAATGTGTTGACATTATAATTTGCATTGTTTATTAACTAATGCATAATTAATTGTTTGGTAGGCCTTAGCCTGTGCAAATTAAATAAAAATATTGTTTCAAATTAAAGACACCTTAGACCAGCAATACACTTTCTATTCAAACTAGGCCTAGCATTAGTAAATTATAAATTATGTTTTTTGAACTCATAAAAGTCTGTTCATTACAGACCACAAAAATTCTAGGACCTGCATCTGATTTGTCTGCTAGTAAAAGTTGTTTTATCTGCCAGCAGACAAAAAAGGTGGCAGACAAAATCACAGCACATCCCATTTTTAACATTTATTTTTAATTAGGCCTAAGCCTAGGCGCCTAGCTGCCTAGCCTAGTCCAAGACTTCAAGTTCTGCCTTTGGGCTTTGGCCTTGCCCTTTAGATATATACTTACATTGCCATTTTAAACAGAAAAATATTTTAAATTAATAATTTAATCATAGACAATAATGAAGTCAAATAATGACCGAAATTTTATAAAATCTGACGCAGCATGCCAACATTCGGAGAGTGGTGGAAGTAGGCCTAAATGTTAAATTTGACTTACTGTTTTTCTGAAAATTAATTTTGATAATTATTCTGTAATAAAAAAATCAAAATTTTCTTAAACTATCTAACGCTAAGTAACTAAGGAAAGCCTTCGATTAAGTCAACCAGAGACATCGATATTTTGTAATTGTAAGTTACATAGATTATAGTACTAAGGGCAAGGGGTAGGCCCTACTTAGTGTGGCTGTGTGTGTGACCGCCGGCGAATTGCGCAAAGAATTTAGTTAAAACCGTGCGTGAAAACCAGTAAAAATAAAACAAAACCGTTTCTTTGTTATCTTTATAACTCTCAACATACAAAATTTATTTCTTTTAAAACTAAACAGGTCTGTTTATTATTACCATTGAACATGGTTAATGTCTGGTTTTTGTTGACATACATGCATGTCGTATGTACATTCTGAGAAAATTTTCACATCTGATCTCAATACTTAAATCCTTAATTAAATGTCAATAAGTTCAATGAAGACTTAAAGTGAACAAACCTAATAACCTAAGTGTCTTCTCCAACGTCTCGGGTTCGACAACAACTGGGAGAAGAGCAGCGCCCCAGCCCAGACCGTCACGTACCTTCATACCTAGCGGTGTGAACATCGACACGAGTTCTGGTTTGCTTTTCCTGCCCGATGATAAGATCGATCTGACGTCAACCTCATCCAGCAGATGAAGCTGAAGTACGGTTAACTAAGCGGGAGCTTCAGAAGCCGTGTGGCAAGATTAACTGGTGGTGCCAGCAGGTAGGTCGCTCCTCCCGTGGGTAGAAGTTTCCTGCGCAACCTGATTTCCAGAGTCAACTCACTAGCTCATCCTAGGCACTGCATCCGTATGGATGAGTCGCTGCGTGGCGAGCTGGAGTGGTGGAACCTGGCTATCCGCAAGCTGAATGGCCGCGAGCTCTGGCCCAATTAAGTATCTCAACGAGAGTGGGTGCAGCTGGAGAATGACTTCTCTGAGAAGGCGGGAGTCGTCCGCAGCCACAATTTTTGTGACTGGATCTTCATCGACTGGGAGAAGGACTTCAATGGCCAGTTTGCCAAGTACTCGATCAACTACAAAGAAGCTCTTCGTGCCGCTTCACACTCTGATGGTGCTGCGCCCGCTGCTGAGCCAGTGCAAGGTCGTATGCTACGTTGACAATGATCCAGCTGTCTTCATCCTCAACAAGGCTGCTTCTAAGGACCCTGAGCTGCTGCGTTTGCTTCAGAGCGTTGGTCTCTTCTGTTTCGCAAACAAAGTTGTGTTAAGCTTCTTTCATGTGCCGGCCGCTGGTTTCAGACCTATGCTGACCCTATTTCGCGTCTTCATTCTCGGAGTGGCCTCATTAACTTTTGCATGCGTTTTTATGGCACTGTGCAAGTGTGCTTCCCACGCGCTGGCCTCTGCTGGCCTCCCATTTTCTGCTTTTACAGGTCCTGGCCCTGCGATGCAGCGGCTTCGGAGGCGGGCGGCTCGTCTGATCAAGTTGTCTCTGGCAGGGGCGTAGCCACGAATTTTGATTGGGGGGGGCCGTGAGTTAGGGGGCGCCAGCTTCTTATAGGGGGGGGCGCCAGTTTCTTATAGGGGGGGGGCCAGTTTCTTTTAGGGGGGGCGCCAGTTTCTTTTAGGGGGGGGCGCCAGTTTCTTATAGGGGGGGGGCAGTTTCTTTTAGGGGGGCGCCAGTTTCTTTTAGGAGGGGGGGGCACCAGTTTCTTTTAGGGGGGGGGGGGCGCCAGTTTTTTATAGGGAGGGGGGGCGCCAGTTTCTTTTAGGGGGGGGGGGCGCCAGTTTCTTTTAGGGGGGGCGCCAGTTTCTTATAGGGGGGGGGCGCCAGTTTCTTATAGGGGGGGGGGGGCGCCAGTTTCTTTTAGGGGGGGCGCCAGTTTCTTATAGGGGGGGGCGCCAGTTTCTTATAGGGGGGGGGGGCGCCAGTTTCTTTTAGGGGGGGGGCGCCAAGGCCAGAGTTGGTTGATTGGGGGGGGGCCACGGCCCCCCTTGCCCCCCCTCTGGCTACGCCCCTGGTCTCTGGCGGAGTCAACACGGCTGACCTACGAGTCTATCTGGCGAGCCTGGTGTCGTTTCTGTCAAGGGCTAAATGAGCGACCTGAGCAGCTCACGGTGGAGCTTCTCACTCTACCTGTCCGACATCTCTCTTCGCCTTCTTTCGTTCAACAGTGTTCAAATTCATCTGCAAGCGTTGAGCTGGTATTGCCGCTGCCTCGGTCTTGACGAACGAAGTCTCGCGAGCTCCAATTCTGCCACTCATCCTAAAGCAAGTCGTGGACCCCAGCCACTAAGCAACCACTCCGGCCGGAGCATCTGATGCGCATTCGCCAGCACCTGCTGCTGTCATATCCGGCAGATGCTGCTCTGTGGGCTCTCGTGCTCACGGGTTGGTTCGGCATGCTTCGCCTCGATAATCTGTGCGCCCGCAAGAAATTGGGTGACTCGGCGAGGGCGATCAGGATCTCTGATGTCAAGTTCAGCCGCGCTGGTGTTACCATCTTTGTAGCCCGTTCAAGACAGTGCAGTCAAGGACAACTTAAGTAGAAGGACGCAACACTCGAAATCTATGGTACGCTCGTAAATGTTTTGAAGGCAACTTTTTGCCGAAAAATACACTACAGAGATAGGAGGTTTTAGTTTTTTTCAGCACAAAAATTGTTATTGCTTTTGATAGGAGGCAGATCCAGTGTTCATCTTTTGATATTTTGTGCCTTTCTTATTGCTCTATCGATATTCATAAAGCTTTTGGTTCAGAAATATTTTTAAAGGCAGGTTTCACCGGAAAAATACACTACGGAAATAGGAATTTCACGATTTTCAACACTAAAACAGAGATTGGGTCTCTTAACAGTGTCAGAGAAAGTCCTAATCACAATATTTTGTGCCTCACATGCTGCTCTAACGCCGCATTAATCAATTTTTCATTTTAAATTGGTCTGTCACTTGAAAAAACGTTTAAAATAATGACAAAACCAAGACGTTCTGCGTTCGGTCTTCGTCACTCGCCTAACCCCTAAAAATAATTTATGTACATCGTCAGTCAGTAAAGCATGGGACAATGTCACAGGGCACGTTTCAGAGCCTGGGCGCGAACGTAGGCCGCATGGTTGACTGCGAGTAGTCATACGAAATTATTTTAAGCAGTATCCTTACATGTACTTTAATTTATCTGCTAGTAAAGAAGCCAAACTGACTGAAATTACATGCTCATGTACACAACATGAGCATGTAATTTACTAATTTACTAACTAAATATACTAATTTAGCCACATTGTAATTCTAAAAAGTGTCATTGAGTGTGTTTACATGTACATTTTTTAAATTCACACACTACATGTGCAGGTGCAATAATGCAGGATATCGTACTTTTAACGTAATTTTTCATATTTCACATGTGAATCCTTCGTACAGGTAATAAAACAATGCAGTCGTATTGTCTCCCTTCAATTCAAAATCAGGGTACGCGTGTACCATTTGCACCATCTTACATTAATGCATGTCTTGCTACATTACTGCATTAACTTACATACACATGTACATGTGCATGTATTGCAGCATAATGTGTAAATTTAACTAACAACTAAGAATTTACAAATAAAAGCACAGATTGAAAAAGCGCGCATCATAGTCTAATTGTTTGAAAATCAAATAAAAGGTGTAGCAGCTACATTGTACATGTGCATGTACTTTCAGTTTATTTTGCTAGTTCGAATTCCAAGGTTAAAGTCAGAGAACACATGCAAATCGTGTGCATATAGCTCATAACTAGCTAGCTACAGACAGGCTAGACAAACAAACACACCTGTACAAAACAAGACGCTTAGTTATTGCAAGTTTGCTAAAGTATTCATACGTATGCAATTGCAGCGAAGCCTATACTTCGGATCATAAGCTGCCAAAGTACCTAAACTTATTACTCTTAAGTAGTCCGGTGCCGATATAATGTACATTTCGGTTAATAATTGCAAGAAGAAAATCATGATCAATGTTTGGAAGACACCAACCTAAGCTATAAAAGAAACAGAACAAAGAAGATATGCCGACAGGTTTAAAAGAAGATGTAGGTGCAGTACAAGAAGGCATAGCAAAAATTTGAGTATGGAGTTTAATAGACTGAATATAAAAAAATCAACAATTTGAAACAGTTTTTATTCTACTTTTTTAGCCGCAGATCTAGCGGGCCGGTAGTTGCAGCAGTCTGTTGTTGCGGCGGAGGTGGCGGCGGAGGCGGCGGCGGCGGCGGAGGCGGCGGTTGCTGCTGAACCGAAGCCGACTGCTGCATCAGCTTGTGCAGCTGCTGTTGAAACGACTGCACAGTTGGCGACAAACCAAAGGCGGACGGAGCAGGCGGAAAAGGCGGCGCAATCAGCGGCTGGTGATGATGATGAGGATGGTTGTGAGGATGCAGCGGCAACGTAGCAGCTGGAGGTGGTGGCAGGTAGAAAGGCAAGTCAGTCTGCTGATGATGTTGCTGCTGACGAAAGGAAGCGGCGGCTGCTGCGGCCATCTGTTGCTTCTGCTCGAGCTGTTGCTGCTGCTGACGACGCAAGCAGAACTCCATAGCTTGCTCCCATATTTGTTCCTGTTGCTGTTGCTGCTGCTGCTGTTGCTGCTGAGTGAGCATCGATGGCGGTGGTGCAGGAAGCCAGGGAGGCGGGAACAGTCCAGTAGGGACTGGCGGCAGCGGCGGTAGCGGCGGCAGAGGAGGAGGTGGGAATGAAGTCGCTAAGGTGGAAGAACATGTCGGAGCGGCTGCGGCAGTCTTGGCTGATGATGCGGCTTGAGTCTGACTCTGCTGCTGCTGCTGCTGCTGCTGAAGCTTCCTCGCCTGAGCAGCCGTTGACGCGGCAGGTCGATGGCCATTTTTTCTTAGGTGAGTCTTCAACGAATGACAATACTTAGTTGCGTAGTTGCAATCCCGGCAACGATAATGACAAACGCTGCTGTGCGACTTCAGGTGCGAATTGAGCATGCTCCGGTTGACGCAACGATAGGAGCATTTGTCGCAATGAAACGGCTTCAGGTTGCCATGGTTACGCTCGTGATACTCCAGATGGTGACGGTATTCGGTGACAAATTCGCACAGTTTGCATTGCAGCATCTTCTCCGGCTTGATGTGTAGGCGAGCGTGGCGCCAGAATAACACCTGGCATGGGGGAGAGCACGAGTGACAGGTGCTTGAATGACAGTCAGTTTCAGTAAGTTTTTCATTTTTAGAAAGAAAAGAATCAAGAATTATCAAACTCAGTAGAGAGCGGGTATAGAGATGAAACCCAGTGGTGGTAAACAAGTGGGCCAGCGCCTCCTTGACATGATTAAAATGATTCAGATGGGGGCGGATAAAGATTCAGATGGAGACGGATAAAGTTTCAGATGGAGGCGGATAAAGACTCAGATGGAGGCGGATAAAGACTCAGATGGAGGCGGATAAAGATTCAGATGGAGGCGGATAAAGACTCAGATGGACGCGGATAAAGATTCAGATGGGGGCGGATAAAGATTCAGATGGAGGCGGATAAAGATTCAGATGGAGGCGGATAAAGATTCAGATGGGGGCGGATAAAGATTCAGAAGGGGGGCGGATAAAGATTCAGATGGGGCGGATAAAGATTAAGATGGGGGCGGATAAAGATTCAGATAGGGCGGATAAAGACTCAGATGAGGGCGGATAAAGATTCAGATGGAGGCGGATAAAGACTCAGATGGAGGCGGCTAAAGATTCAGATGGGGCGGATAAAGATTCAGATGGGGGCGGATAAAGATTCAGATGGGGGCGGATAAAGATTCAGATGGGGGGCGGATAAAGTTTCAGATGAGGGCGGATAAGGATTCAGATGGGGGGATAAAGATTCAGATGGGGGCGGATAAAGATTCAGATGGGGGCGGATAAAGATTCAGATGGAGGCGGATAAAGATTCAGATGGGGGCGGATAAAGATTCAGATGGGTGGCGGATAAAGATTCAGATGGGGCGGATAAAGATTCAGAAGGGGGCGGATAAAGATTCAGAAGGGGGCGGATAAAGATTCAGATGGGGCGGATAAAGATTCAGATGGGGGGCGGATAAAGATTCAGATGGGGGGCGGATAAAGATTCAGATGGGGGCGGATAAAGATTCAGATGGGGGCGGATAAAGATTCAGATGGGGGGCGGATAAAGATTCAGATGGGGGCGGATAAAGATTCAGATGGGGGCGGATAAAGACTCAGATGGGGGGCGGATAAAGATTCAGATGGGGGGCGGATAAAGATTCAGATGGGGGCGGATAAAGATTCAGATGGGGGGCGGATAAAGATTCAGATGGGGGGCGGATAAAGATTCAGATGGGGGCGGATAAAGATTCAGATGGGGGGCGGATAAAGATTCAGATGGGGGCGGATAAAGATTCAGATGGGGGCGGATAAAGATTCAGATGGGGGGCGGATAAAGATTCAGATGGGGGCGGATAAAGATTCAGATGGGGGCGGATAAAGATTCAGATGGGGGCGGATAAAGACTCAGATGGGGGGCGGATAAAGATTCAGATGGGGGCGGATAAAGATTCAGATGGGGGGCGGATAAAGATTCAGATGGGGGGCGGATAAAGATTCAGATGGGGGCGGATAAAGATTCAGATGGGGGCGGATAAAGATTCAGATGGGGGGCGGATAAAGATTCAGATGGGGGCGGATAAAGATTCAGATGGGGGCGGATAAAGATTCAGAAGGCGACGGGTAGACTTCATAGACTATCTGAGAAATAAGGGATCAGTGTAGGGTGGCTATCTAATTATGCAGTATGATGATGACCATTGGTAAAATGCAATGCTATTTACATATTTTACATGCTATAGTACTACCAGAATAAAGTTCTGCCTGAAAGTTTTTGTCAGCTAACTATCTTTTTTGATTTATTGACTTCCGCGCGAAAAAAAAATTCCGCGTGTTTTTTGGTTTTTCGTTAATAATTGGCTTATGCATGTCATAGAGCTAGAACACCAATTCGTTTCAGTTCGGCCGGAAGCTTTGCTGCCACTTGAGCTCTATGTAGAATTGGAGTTTTTTTAGGCAAAAAATCATTCAGATGTATAATAGATCAATGGTTTTAGTTATTGTTGCAAAGGTCATATTGACACCGAATGAAACACGAATTTTCAGCGTAACTGTGTGAATCTCGGGAAACTCAGGGAGAGGCTAACAGGGAAACTCGGGGAGAGGCTAACAGGGAAACTCGGGGAGAGGCTAACAGGGAAACTCGGGGAGAGGCTAACAGGGAAACTCGGGGAGAGGCTAACAGGGAAACTCGGGGAGAGGCTAACAGGGAAACTCAGGGAGAGGCTAACAGGGAAACTCGGGGAGAGGCTAACAGGGAAACTCAGGGAGAGGCTAACAGGGAAATTCAGGGAGAGGCTAACAGGGAAATTCAGGGAGAGGCTAACAGGGAAACTCGGAGAGAGGCTAAAAGGGAAATTCAGGGAGAGGCTAACAGGGAGACTCGGGGAGAGGCTAACAGGGAAACTCGGGGAGAGGCTAACAGGGAAACTCAGGGAGAGGCTAACAGGGAAACTCGGGGAGAGGCTAACAGGGAAACTCAGGGAGAGGCTAACAGGGAAACTCAGGCAGAGGCTAACAGGGAAATTCAGGGAGAGGCTAACAGGGAAACTCGGAGAGAGGCTAAAAGGGAAATTCAGGAAGAGGCTAACAGGGAAACTCGGGGAGAGGCTAACAGGGAAACTCAGGGAGAGGCTAACAGGGAGACTCGGGGAGAGGCTAACAGGGAAACTCGGGGAGAGGCTAACAGGGAAACTCGGGGAGAGGCTAACAGGGAAACTCGGGGAGAGGCTAACAGGGAAACTCAGGGAGAGGCTAACAGGGAAACTCAGACAGAGGCTAACAGGGAAATTCAGGGAGAGGCTAACAGGGAAACTCGGAGAGAGGCTAAAAGGGAAATTCAGGGAGAGGCTAACAGGGAAACTCGGGGAGAGGCTAACAGGGAAACTCGGAGAAAGGCTAATAAGAAAACTCGGGGAGAGGCTAACAGGGAAACTCGGGGAGAGGCTAACAGGGAAACTCAGGGAGAGGCTAACAGGGAAACTCGGGGAGAGGCTAACAGGGAAACTCGGGGAGAGGCTAACAGGGAAACTCAGGGAGAGGCTAACAGGGAAACTCGGGGAGAGGCTAACAGGGAAACTCAGGGAGAGGCTAACAGGGAAACTCAGGGAGAGGCTAACAGGGAAATTCAGGGAGAGGCTCACAGGGAAACTCGGAGAGAGGCTAAAAGGGAAATTCAGGGAGAGGCTAACAGGGAAACTCGGGGAGAGGCTAACAGGGAAACTCGGGGAGAGGCTAACAAGAAAACTCGGGGAGAGGCTAACAGGGAAACTCGGGGAAAGGCTAACAGGGAAACTCAGGGAGAGGCTAACAGGGAAACTCGGGGAGAGGCTAACAGGAAAACTCAGGGAGAGGCTAACAGGGAAACTCAGGGAGAGGCTAAAAGGGAAATTTAGGGAGAGGCTAACAGGGAAACTCGGGGAGAGGCTAACAGGGAAACTCAGGGAGAGGCTAACAGGGAAACTCGGGGAGAGGCTAACAGGGAAACTCGGGGAGAGGCTAACAGGGAAACTCGGGGAGAGGCTAACAGGGAAACTCGGGGAGAGGCTAATAGGGAAACTCAGGGAGAGGCTAACAGGGAAACTCAAGGAGGGACTAACGGAAACTCAGGCAGAGGCTAACAGGGAAACTCGGGGAGAGGCTCACAGGGAAACTCAGGCAGAGGCTAACAGGGAAACTCAGGGAGGGACAACGGAAACTCAGGGAGAGGCTAACAGGGAAACTCAAGGAGGGACTAACGGAAACTCAGGCAGAGGCTAACAGGGAAACTCGGGGAGAGGCTAACAGGGAAACTCAGGGAGGGACTAACGGAAACTCAGGGAGAGGCTAACAGGGAAACTCAGGGAGGGACTAACGGAAACTCAGGCAGAGGCTAACAGGGAAACTCGGGGAGAGGCTCACAGGGAAACTCAGGGAGGGACTAACGGAAACTCAGGGAGAGGCTAACAGGGAAACTCAAGGAGGGACTAACGGAAACTCACGCAGAGGCTAACAGGCAAACTCAGGCATTTAGATCCTACCTTATCCTGCGCCTGAAAGCTGCAGTGCCGACAGCGAAAGGTCCTCTCCTTGACTTGGACCGGAACTACGTTTCCGGCGCCGCCGCCGCTGACGCTACCACTTTCCTCTCTGTCGTAGTAGTCGGTAACTTCGTCGGCGCCAGCAGCGTGAGATTCGCTAGAAGTGGTTGGCATTAGCAACAGGTCACTAGATGAAGAAGCTGATTTCTGTTGCTGCAGCTTGTCATGCTGTTGCTGCAGAACGATGTCGGAATCTGCAGAGTAACAATGATGTCGATAGCTAAGCATATACCGTGAAACTTTGCTGGAGAAAGATCTTTTACAGCTTTTGCTTGTTCAAACAATTAATAATCATTTCAAATTGATAAATTTATAACACCATGGGTATGGCTATTATATATAGAAAAGTTGTGGTTACCCATCAGTGCAACAACAACATTGCTGAAGGGTGATGCAGTAAAATAAATGACAAGTTTTTCAATCAGATTTCAAACAACACAGAATAGTCTGCAGGAAGTTGTCAGATATAGGCCATAAACCAAAATTATATCAGGAAAAGCTTTGGAAGTTGCCGCAACACCCCCGATTCCGATTCGAAAAAAGCAGTAAATGCATAAAAATGGCTGTCGCACTGCAACTGTGTGGACCTGACGCCGAGGGGACAACAATAAGGCCTCTCTATCTCTCTTGATGTGTATAACCATGGGCTTTGGTCATTTTAAATGAACTGCATATTTATGAAATCTTGCTGCATCATAAAACGCGCTTTAGATCACATATAGAAATATAGAGATGCATGGGGTCAGACCGTCAGTCAGTTGTGTGTCAGAACAATTCGACAAATGTTATTATTTTATTAGTGTCCTGTATATGTTATACACCACCAGGGCCAGGCTTGAAAAAGCTGTTGCTGGTGACAGCATCGACAAGCACAACATTATTATTATTATTAGCATTGGCCGGTGTATTATATAACTTTCAGCGCTTAAAATATAGATTTTCGAGATTTCGACGGACAAGCATCGCATCATAACTGGGCCTGGGGTCATGCAGTGTTATTGCTTTTACAATCGGCACGCATTGAAATTTTAAAATTGTGCTTGTTTATGACGCTGACAGACAGACTATAACACTAACAGTTGCTGTCATCTCACTAGACAGACCTGACAGTCCCCAGTAACGAAGACAAAAAGTCTGATAACAGATGTCCAGAGAGAACTTACCAAAGCTAGTTGATGCACCTGTACACTCCAGATCCGTCGTTGCAGCTGAAGCCTCGGCTTGTCGCGAACTTTGCCGCTTCTGTTCTTCTTCTTCTAGTAGTAGACGATCGTTGCTATCTTCGACTTCTTCTCGTAGTCCGCCGTCCATTCGGATGCCAACTAGTTCCATTTGACTGAATCACTGCTTATTCTATTTCTATGATTGTATATAGTTTGATGCGCCTTGTAATAATATAATAGTATGGGGAGAAGTTTTCCTGACTTAGACTGACTGACCGAAGTGAAAGAGTTTAAATAAAAACAGTTTTTCCGCCTCGGGTCGGATGGGGGTTGGCTGGAGAGCCACCCCACCCCACCCCACACCAAGGCCCCGCCACCGAACCGCGTTTCGCGCCACGGGCCACCCACCCCACCTCCGCCGCGCCGTTTGCACGCTGGGTAATTTGGGGTGGGTGGGGGCCTGGTCCAAGGGGGTTATTCGTTTGTCGCTTACTGACTAATAAGAAATTAAAAAACTGATTACTGATCACTGATTATTTTACTAACAGCCATAAAAAAGATAAGAGATTACAAAAACGTTATTGAGGGAGGTCACGGGGTTTCTCATTCTCTAAACTACAAAGACTGCCGCTAATGCCAATAGCCGGCCCAGCCTCGACGCCACAGCCACAATTTTTTATTTTTGTTTTAATTTAGCTTTGACTACCTACAGCAGTGAATGGTGCGAAAAAACAACAACACAGGGGGTTGGTGAGCTTGGTGCCTCCCGATTTTAAACACGACGGGTGATATTTAGCAAAAGCCAACAACTCAGAAGTCAGAACTCAACTGCTTACTTTAACAAATCGGCTTATAACGTGATAAGTCTGTTTATCCTTTAATAGCAAATTTTTGGAAATTCCCAGAGTCTAAGACTCGATTTTGCTACTTCTTAATCCCTCATGTCTATTGTGAGCGTATTATCAGGCCGATTAAAAGACTGCGGGTTCGACCAGAAAGTTGTCCTGTAACCTGGGTTTTGTAATAGAATGGGGACTTAGCGCTTATTAGGACTCCTGGTTCTGACTATTGACTTTAGCACGTTGAATGGGGGTTCACATTTGCCTACCTGACTGGGACAAAAGCGACGCAATGGGCGCCAGATACAGAGTGGGCAGGGCGCCAGATATAGAGTGGGCAGGGCGCCAGATACAGAGTGGGCAGGGCTCCAGATACAGAATGGGCAGGGCGCCAGATACAGAGTGGGCAGGGCGCCAGATACAGAGTGGGCAGGGCGCCAGATACAGAATGGGCAGGGCGCCAGATACAGAATGGGCAGGGCGCCAGATACAGAATGGGCAGGGCGCCAGATACAGAATGGGCAGGGCGCCAGATACAGAATGGGCAGGGCGCCAGATACAGAATGGGCAGGGCGCCAGATACAGAATGGGCAGGGCGCCAGATACAGAATGGGCAGGGCGCCAGATACAGAATGGGCAGGGCGCCAGATACATAATGGGCAGAGCGCTAGATACAGAAGGGCGCCAGATACAGAATGGGCAGGGCGCCAGATACCAGGGGCGGACCCAGGATTTTATCGAGGGGGGGGGGCAAGCCTCACGTCTCGTCAGGCCAGAGCTGCAATTAGGGTACCATGATACCAATACAGCATGATACCAATACAGCATGATACCAATACAGCATGATACCAATACAGCATGATACCAATACAGCATGATACCAATACAGCATGATACCAATACAGCATGATACCAATACAGCATGATACCAATACAGCATGATACCAATACAGCATGATACCAATACAGCATGATACCAATACAGCATGATACCAATACAGCATGATACCAATACAGCATGATACCAATACAGCATGATACCAATACAGCATGATACCAATACAGCATGATACCAATACAGCATGATACCAATACAGCATGATACCAATACAGCATGATACCAATACAGCATGATACCAATACAGCATGATACCAATACAGCATGATACCAATACAGCATGATACCAATACAGCATGATACCAATACAGCATGATACCAATACAGCATGATACCAATACAGCATGATACCAATACAGCATGATACCAATACAGCATGATACCAATACAGCATGATACCAATACAGCATGATACCAATACAGCATGATACCAATACAGCATGATACCAATACAGCATGATACCAATACAGCATGATACCAATACAGCATGATACCAATACAGCATGATACCAATACAGCATGATACCAATACAGCATGATACCAATACAGCATGATACCAATACAGCATGATACCAATACAGCATGATACCAATACAGCATGATACCAATACAGCATGATACCAATACAGCATGATACCAATACATCTGAGGATTTTTTTGGCAGAGCTGGGGGGGCCATGGCCCCCTTGGTTCCCCCCCCCCTCGGTCCGCCCCTGCCAGATACAGATGGCTGGGCGCTACATTGAGGACTGGGCGCCAGATATACGCTGTTGCATTGCACTAAAAAATAGAAGTTCGCTCAACACTATATATTTTATAGCTATAGTAGTTGGGTGCCAGAGCAAGGTGCAGGCAGTCAGTGCCACAGTGGGTGGTCTCTCTCTGTTTCCAATACAATTTGAAACTTCAATTCAGTGTGAATGTTTGCTCAACGAAACCAATTCGGAGCCTGTAGGCTCAATGAGTGAACTTTAATGAGTATTAGAGGAGGGGGCCAAATGATGCGGTTAAAGATATAGAATAGGTTCTACTTACCCTTGCTAAAAGCAAACGTTTAAAATAAATTAAGAGAACTGCTTGATTTCTCATACAATTTTTTAACTAGCAACCATATGGTACTATATATGTAACAATTTGTTGCACGGATCCCCTTCACTGACCCCATCCTCTCTCAAGGGATGGGATCCGCCCCCTTCACTGACCCCATCCTCTCTCAAGGGATGGGATCCGCCCCCTTCACTGACCCCATCCTCTCTCAAGGGATGGGATCCACCCCTTCACTGACCCCATCCTCTCTCAAGGGATGGGATCCGCCCCCTTCACTGACCCCATCCTCTCTCAAGGGATGGGATCCACCCCTTCACTGACCCCATCCTCTCTCAAGGGATGGGATCCGCCCCCTTCACTGACCCCATCCTCTCTCAAGGGATGGGATCCGCCCCCTTCACTGACCCATCCTCTCTCAAGGGATGGGATCCGCCCCCTTCACTGACCCCATCCTCTCTCAAGGGATGGGATCCACCCCTTCACTGACCCCATCCTCTCTCAAGGGATGGGATCCGCCCTTTCACTGACCCCATCCTCTCTCAAGGGATGGGATCCACCCCTTCACTGACCCCATCCTCTCTCAAGGGATGGGATCCGCCCCCTTCACTGACCCCATCCTCTCTCAAGGGATGGGATCCACCCCTTCACTGACCCCATCCTCTCTCAAGGGATGGGATCCGCCCCCTTCACTGACCCCATCCTCTCTCAAGGGATGGGATCCGCCCCCTTCACTGACCCATCCTCTCTCAAGGGATGGGATCCACCCCTTCACTGACCCATCCTCTCTCAAGAGATGGGATCCACCCCTTCACTGACCCCATCCTCTCTCAAGGGATGGGATCCGCCCCCTTCACTGACCCCATCCTCTCTCAAGGGATGGGATCCGCCCCCTTCACTGACCCCATCCTCTCTCATGGGGTCATCCCAACCCCTTCACTGACCCCATCCTCTCTCATGGGGTCATCCCCATCCCTTCTCTGACCCAATGCCATCAGAGAGATCTCAGTTAAAAAAATTATTTTGTATACATATCGTTTGCATAAATTTGAAGACTGTCCACACCTGCAACGCGTAGCACTTAAGCAATTCACTCGAGAAAGTGTGAAACGCAAAAATTTTTAATCGCAAAATTGAATCAACAAAATGACTAAAATCTAACTTACGCAGTCAATTTTTATTTTACAGTGTCTTGTTTATTTTAAAGATAAATCTCAACATCTGGTGTAAAAATTCATCTATAAAGCCCCCACACGCAGTCGCAGGTGATGGTTGCGTCGCGATTGAGTGAAAACTTGCCTAAATAACTGTCAGTCACTTGTGCGCAGTTCTGTGCCCATACAGCTTTTACTGCTTTCTGCTTCGCTAATAAACTTAGTTATACTGTTGTAGTTGCACCTGAAAATTTCTTTTTACTTTTTATTGCTGAAAAGATTTCCACGGTTGGTAAGTTTACTTTAACTATTTTAACTGTGCCTATCACAACGTTTTATGGGCATTAACGGCCTCATAGATACTAAGCTATGGACCATGGATTTCTAGATCTAGCTGTCAATAGATCTAGAAAGGGTTGAATATGGTTGGCCCCGCGTCTTAAATTCATTGCTCTCCCCATACCCGGTTATGGCCATAGACAATCTTAGAAGCATGGGTTGAATATGGTTGGCCCCGTGTCTTAAATTCATTGCTCTCCCCATACCCGGTTATGGCCATAGACAATCTTAGAAGCATGGGTTGAATATGGTTGGCCCCGTGTCTTAAATTCATTGCTCTCCCATACCCGGTTATGGCCATAGACAATCTTAGAAGCATGGGTTGAATATGGTTGGCCCCGTGTCTTAAATTCATTGCTCTCCCCATACCCGGTTATGGCCATAGACAATCTTAGAAGCATGGGTTGAATATGGTTGGCCCGTGTTTTACGTGGTAGTTAATGAAAAAACATCTTTTTGAATCAAATTTAAATTTAAAACTTCATATTGAATACATAATTTCTGCGCAAATGAGATGAAAAGAAGAGCCCTGAGCTTATTCTAAACCTAAACTTCCTGTGGTCCTGGTCCCGCCCACCACTCATCTTGCGTTCAGTTTACAACTTTATAGAAATGGCTTCTGACAGTCACATATGCTAGACCTTTTTTCCAAAGACGAAGCACCTTGGCAACCCCCACATATTCACGGCCAACCAAGCGCTAAGTAACTAACTATAGTCAGCCATTTTTACAGGAAAAACACTTGTTTACGCAAATTACACTCGAATTGCATGCAGCAGCTGCTGAGAGCCAAAAATTTGGCCATGTATACAAATTTTTCGAATTTTGGTCCTGCCACTGTCTTGACTGACTGACTGAAGCTTCTCTGCGGCTCTGGGGTTGTCAGTCATAAAGATTCACGATTGAAATAGAAAAATCATCTTAGTTCGCGGCGGTGGAAACCATCTAGCATTGGTTTGAACGCATTTTACGCGTAAAACTAGCCCAGATTAACAAACTGCCTCAGCAATTGTTTATTAAAACCGGAAAAAAGCAAAAAAAAACTATTCGTAATTTCGTTTTTTCCACTGCGGATTAACAATATAACATCGCAAATCTACCTCACTGGGCACTTCCATTCAACTTTGTGATTTCCTTTTACGGAGAAACTAGCTTTGATAAACAAATCAAGTAACGGCGCGCTAGAAACCGTGGCGCGCTAGAAACTGTGGCGCACTAGAAACTGTGGCGCGCTAGAAACGGCGCGCTAGAAACGGCGCGCTAGAAACGGCGCGCTAGAAACTGTGGCGCGCTAGAAATGGCGCGCTAGAAACGGCGCGCTAGAAACGGCGCGCTAGAAACCGCGCTAAAAACCGCGCGCTAGAAACCATGGCGCGCTAGAAACCGTGGCGCGCTAGAAACTGTGGCGCACTAGAAACTGTGGCGCGCTAGAAACTGTGGCGCACTAGAAACTGTGGCGCGCTAGAAACTGTGGCGCGCTAGAAACTGTGGCGCGCTAGAAACTGTGGCGCGCTAGAAACTGTAGCGCGCTAGAATCTGTGGCGCGCTAGAAACTGTGGCGCGCTAGAATCTGTGGCGCGCTAGAAACTGTGGCGCGCTAGAAACTGTGGCGCGCTAGAAACCGAGGAGCGCTAGAAACGGCGCGCTAGAAGGGGTGCGCTAGAAACCGTGGCGCGCTAAAAACGCGTCAACAAAAGCGTATTTCAATAACAGACTGTGAAAAAATTGAATGTTAATTTTAAACTAAAATGGCATTCAACATGCAACGCAAAATAGTTTCGCACCATAGGGCCTGGTTAGTCTTTTAGCATATAGATAACTTAAAAATGAGTTGCCAGCAGAGGGGTTCTCAACATTTTTTAAGTAATAGCGTGCTCACTGCTCACTCTGGCGAGTGAAAAAAAAACTAAAATAATACCTTTTAATTAGAGGCGTGCAGATTAGTGTGTTGAAAATCACTTGCAATTGCATGGTGCAGAGACAAAATTAAAAACAGCAAGAGGTCCCGCCGCGACAACGTGACGGAGAATGATACAGTGAGTTCTTGCGGTAATGGAAATTAGAATCTTTTCCGTGAGAATGACATCCGCATGGAATGACTTTTTGGGCTGTCACGGACACTTTTAGGGTGTTAGGTGTGAGACAGAGGAAGGGGTGGATCCTGAGAGGGTGAGACAGAGGAAGGGGCGAATGACAGAGGAGGGGCGGATGACAGAGGAAGGGCGGATGACAGAGGAAGGGGTGGATGACAGAGGAAGGGGCGGATGACAGAGGAAGGGCGGATGACAGAGGAAGGGGTGGATGACAGAGGAAGGGGCGGATGACAGAGGAAGGGTGGATGACAGAGGAAGGGGCGGATGACAGAGGAAGGGGCGGATAACAGAGGAAGGGGTGGATGACAGAGGAAGGGGCGGATGACAGAGGAAGGGGCGGATGACAGAGGAAGGGGCGGATGACAGAGGAAGGGGCGGATGACAGAATCCAAGTCATTAACAAAGCTGTCACTCTTGACGCGAACTGCAGTTGCAATTAAAAATGGTAATTTCGGCCCAAGATAACTTATTCTAAATATAAAAGCATTCTGTTCGAAATAGAGACCAAGGAAGGAAGCTTAAAATCATTGGTTTTAATCTTGAAAGGAATAGTTTGAGCTACAGGCGCACCGGGCACATCCGCTTGTGATGTTGCAAGGTGTTGTGTATAACCCCCAGGTATCGCTGCCTTATCTGTCATAAAATTTGTAAGAAATTTTTCCAGGAAAAGCAACACACAATGGTAATTTTAGAGCCGCGTCTACTAACTAGTTAGAATAAATAAACTAAAATGCAAGCTTTTGTGTCGGACAGTTACATTCAAGTTTGTAGAAAATGTAATTAAGTTTCAAATTGCTAAATTTAAAAGTTTCTGCAAAGATGCCCCCTCGGAGTCGGTGTTTATCGTTTTTGCGCCTCCGTCCACCCCAATTTTACCTGGTTAAGGTCTTTAAAGATATTAAAACACTACATAATACTATGAATGGAACCAATTGTTTACTTAGTTGCTAATTCAGAGAACCGGGCCCTGGATTAAGGGGGGGCCTCTGTTTTGCAGCAACAAAGCACCGGGCAACGGGCAATATTTGGAAGAAATATACGCAGACCCGGCTCATAAATAATACTTCCGGTGTCTGGTTGTCACCGGGATTCTGGAAAACTGACTAATTATTGTTGTAATTTTGTATTCAGATTTTATCCGCATATTGTGTTGCTTAAATGTGACAGCATTTGTGGATGCGTCCGAGTGATCGGAATGGCTGTTGTAGAGTGAAAGGCTGTGTGAATATAGTGAAAGGCTGTGTGAATATAGAGTGAAAGGCTGTGTGAATATAGAGTGAAAGGCTGTGTGAATATAGAGTGAAAGGCTGTGTGAATATAGAGTGAAAGGCTGTGTGAAAATACAGAGTGAAAGGCTGTGTGACACAGAGAGTGAAACACTGTCTGACACAGAGAGTGAAACACTGTGTGACACAGAGAGTGAAACACTGTGTGACACAGAAAGTAAAACTCTGTGTGACACAGAGAGTGAAACACTGTGTGACACAGAGAGTGAAACACTGTCTGACACAGAGAGTGAAACACTGTGTGACACAGAGAGTGAAACACTGTGTGACACAGCAGAGTGAAACACTGTCTGACACAGAGGGTGAAACATTGTGTGACACAGAGAGTGAAACACTGTTTGACACAGAGAGTGAAACACTGTGTGACACAGAGAGTGAAACACTGTGTGACACAGAGAGTGAAACACTGTCTGACACAGAGAGTGAAACATTGTGTGACACAGAGAGTGAAACATTGTGTGACACAGAGAGTGAAACACTGTGTGACACAGAGAGTGAAACATTGTGTGACACAGAGAGTGAAACATTGTGTGACACAGAGAGTGAAATACTGTGTGACACAGAGAGTGAAACACTGTCTGACACAGAGAGTGAAACACTGTGTGACACAGAGAGTGAAACACTGTGTGACACAGAGAGTGAAACACTGTGTGACACAGAGAGTGAAACACTGTGTGATACAGAGAGTGAAACACTGTGTGACACAGAGAGTGAAACACTGTCTGACACAGAGAGTGAAACATTGTGTGACACAGAGAGTGAAACACTGTGTGACACAGAGAGTGAAACACTGTGTGACAATGAGAGTGAAACATTGTGTGACACAGAGAGTGAAACACTGTGTGACACAGAGAGTGAAACATTGTGTGACACAGAGAGTGAAACACTGTGTGACACAGCAGAGTGAAACACTGTGTGACACAGAGAGTGAAACATTGTGTGACACAGAGAGTGAAACACTGTGTGACACAGAGAGTGAAACATTGTGTGACACAGAGAGTGAAACACTGTGTGACACAGAGAGTGAAACATTGTGTGACACAGAGAGTGAAACACTGTGTGACACAGCAGAGTGAAACACTGTCTGACACAGAGAGTGAAACATTGTGTGACACAGAGAGTGAAACACTGTGTGACACAGAGAGTGAAACATTGTGTGACACAGAGAGTGAAACACTGTGTGACACAGCAGAGTGAAACACTGTGTGACACAGCAGAGTGAAACACTGTGTGACACAGAGAGTGAAACATTGTGTGACACAGCAGAGTGAAACACTGTCTGACACAGAGAGTGAAACATTGTGTGACACAGAGAGTGAAACACTGTGTGACACAGCAGAGTGAAACACTGTCTGACACAGAGAGTGAAACATTGTGTGACACAGAGAGTGAAACACTGTGTGACACAGAGAGTGAAACATTGTGTGACACAGAGAGTGAAACACTGTGTGACACAGCAGAGTGAAACACTGTGTGACACAGAGAGTGAAACACTGTGTGACACAGAGAGTGAAACATTGTGTGACACAGAGAGTGAAACACTGTCTGACACAGAGAGTGAAACACTGTGTGACACAGAGAGTGAAACACTGTGTGACACAGAGAGTGAAACACTGTGTGACACAGAGAGTGAAACACTGTGTGACACAGAGAGTGAAACACTGTGTGACACAGAGAGTGAAACACTGTGTGACACAGAGAGTGAAACACTGTGTGACACAGAGAGTGAAACACTGTGTGACACAGAGAGTGAAACATTGTGTGACACAGCAGAGTGAAACACTGTGTGACACAGAGAGTGAAACATTGTGTGACACAGAGAGTGAAACACTGTGTGACACAGCAGAGTGAAACACTGTCTGACACAGAGAGTGAAACATTGTGTGACACAGAGAGTGAAACACTGTGTGACACAGAGAGTGAAACATTGTGTGACACAGAGAGTGAAACACTGTGTGACACAGCAGAGTGAAACACTGTGTGACACAGAGAGTGAAACACTGTGTGACACAGAGAGTGAAACATTGTGTGACACAGAGAGTGAAACACTGTCTGACACAGAGAGTGAAACACTGTCTGACACAGAGAGTGAAACACTGTGTGACACAGAGAGTGAAACACTGTGTGACACAGAGAGTGAAACACTGTGTGACACAGAGAGTGAAACACTGTGTGACACAGAGAGTGAAACACTGTGTGACACAGAGAGTGAAACATTGTGTGACACAGAGAGTGAAACATTGTGTGACACAGAGAGTGAAACACTGTGTGACACAGAGAGTGAAACACTGTGTGACACAGAGAGTGAAACATTGTGTGACACAGAGAGTGAAACACTGTGTGACAGAGTAAGAAACTGTGTACTGTATGACACAGAGGGAAAGTCTATGTGACAAAGCTAGTGATAGACACAGAAAAATATTTAGGAGTAGCGTTGTATATTGTCCATATGTCATTTCGAGTCAAATGATTTGATTAAAAAACGATTCATGCATTTAATTAAGAAATTGTGACATCCTTGAACTGTCTATGGTGAAACAAGTTAAGCCAATATGATGCGTCTATAAATTCGTAAGCCAAAATTAAAGAAAAGAAAAACTTGATAAAACTAAGGCCACACAAAATAGCGGTTTCTGAACTAACGAGACTACAGCTTGCTTCAACCCATGCTGCATTCAGAAGAAGAGAATGCCTACTTTACGGTAACAGTGCTGCCTGGAAGTCCCGGTACGAACCTTTTTACTAATAGTAGCCTGTTTATTAATTGACAACTAAAATTTTCTGGCGTTACAAAAATTTCAGACAACGAGCCGGAGTTCCGGGTGTTCCCGTTCCACTCCAGCCACAATAACACGTTGGGGGAAACCATGATTAGAAGTCGAGGTGAGTGAGTTTGAGCACTTTATTACAGGCAGTGCCAGACACAAACCGAACATTTTACAACCCACTACCAGACACCCTGACCCTGACAAAACTGATCGCCCATCAGACAACCATCAGACACAAACCAACAATTGCCCATCAGACACAAACCAACAATTGCCCATCAGACACAAACCAACAATCGCCCATCAGACACAAACCAACAATCGCCCATCAGACACAAACCAACAATTGCCCATCAGACACAAACCAACAATCGCCCATCAGACACAAACCAACAATTGCCCATCAGACACAAACCAACAATTGCCCATCAGACACAAACCAACAATCGCCCATCAGACACAAACCAACAATTGCCCATCAGACACAAACCAACAATCGCCCATCAGACACAAACCAACAATCGCCCATCAGACACAAACCAACAACCATCAGACACAAACCAACAACCATCAGACACAAACCAACAACCATCAGACACAAACCAACAATTGCCCATCAGACACAAACCAACAATCGCCCATCAGACACAAACCAACAATTGCCCATCAGACACAAACCAACAACCATCAGACACAAACCAACAATCGCCCATCAGACACAAACCAACAACCATCAGACACAAACCAACAACCATCAGACACAAACCAACAATTGCCCATCAGACACAAACCAACAATCGCCCATCAGACACAAACCAACAATCGCCCATCAGACACAAACCAACAATTGCCCATCAGACACAAACCAACAACCATCAGACACAAACCAACAACCATCAGACACAAACCAACAATCGCCCATCAGACACAAACCAACAACCATCAGACACAAACCAACAATTGCCCATCAGACACAAACCAACAATCGCCCATCAGACACAAACCAACAATTGCCCATCAGACACAAACCAACAATTGCCCATCAGACACAAACCAACAATTGCCCATCAGACACAAACCAACAATTGCCCATCAGACACAAACCAACAATTGCCCATCAGACACAAACCAACAATTGCCCATCAGACACAAACCAACAACCATCAGACACAAACCAACAATTGCCCATCAGACAACCATCAGACACAAACCAACAATCGCCCATCAGACACAACCAACAACCATCAGACACAAACCAACAACCATCAGACACAAACCAACAACCATCAGACACAAACCAACAATCGCCCATCAGACACAAACCAACAATTGCCCATCAGACACAAACCAACAATCGCCCATCAGACACAAACCAACAATTGCCCATCAGACACAAACCAACAATTGCCCATCAGACACAAACCAACAACCATCAGACACAAACCAACAATTGCCCATCAGACAACCATCAGACACAAACCAACAATCGCCCATCAGACACAAACCAACAACCATCAGACACAAACCAACAACCATCAGACACAAACCAACAACCATCAGACACAAACCAACAATTGCCCATCAGACACAAACCAACAACCATCAGACACAAACCAACAATTGCCCATCAGACACAAACCAACAATCGCCCATCAGACACAAACCAACAATCGCCCATCAGACACAAACCAACAACCATCAGACACAAACCAACAACCATCAGACACAAACCAACAACCATCAGACACAAACCAACAACCATCAGACACAAACCAACAACCATCAGACACAAACCAACAATCGCCCATCAGACACAAACCAACAATTGCCCATCAGACACAAACCAACAATCGCCCATCAGACACAAACCAACAACCATCAGACACAAACCAACAACCATCAGACACAAACCAACAACCATCAGACACAAACCAACCATCGCCCATCAGACACAAACCAACAATTGCCCATCAGACACAAACCAACAATTGCCCATCAGACACAAACCAACAATTGCCCATCAGACACAAACCAACAATCGCCCATCAGACACAAACCAACAATTGCCCATCAGACACAAACCAACAATTGCCCATCAGACACAAACCAACAATCGCCCATCAGACACAAACCAACAACCATCAGACACAAACCAACAACCATCAGACACAAACCAACAACCATCAGACACAAACCAACAATCGCCCATCAGACACAAACCAACAATTGCCCATCAGACACAAACCAACAATCGCCCATCAGACACAAACCAACAATTGCCCATCAGACACAAACCAACAATTGCCCATCAGACACAAACCAACAATTGCCCATCAGACACAAACCAACAATTGCCCATCAGACACAAACCAACAATCGCCCATCAGACACAAACCAACAATTGCCCATCAGACACAAACCAACAATTGCCCATCAGACACAAACCAACAATCGCCCATCAGACACAAACCAACAACCATCAGACACAAACCAACAACCATCAGACACAAACCAACAACCATCAGACACAAACCAACAATCGCCCATCAGACACAAACCAACAATTGCCCATCAGACACAAACCAACAATCGCCCATCAGACACAAACCAACAATTGCCCATCAGACACAAACCAACAATTGCCCATCAGACACAAACCAACAACCATCAGACACAAACCAACAATTGCCCATCAGACAACCATCAGACACAAACCAACAATCGCCCATCAGACACAAACCAACAACCATCAGATACAAACCAACAACCATCAGACACAAACCAACAACCATCAGACACAAACCAACAACCATCAGACACAAACCAACAATCGCCCATCAGACACAAACCA
>NIVC01002515.1:5000-10000 GCA_002269645.1 Macrostomum lignano | reverse complement strand
CTTATGGTCTGTGTCTGTAACTGTGTCTTATGGTCTGTGTGTGACTGTGTCTTATGGTCTGTGTCTGTAACTGTGTCTTATGGTCTGTGTGTGACTGTGTCTTATGGTCTGTGTCTGTGACTGTGTCTTATGGTCTGTGTCTGTCACTGTGTCTTATGGTCTGTGTGTGACTGTGTCTAATGGTCTGTGTGTGACTGTGTCTTATGGTCTGTGTCTGTCACTGTGTCTTATGGTCTGTGTCTGTGACTGTGTCTTATGGCCTGTCTGTGACTGTGTCTTATGGTCTGTGTGTGACTGTGTCTTATGGTCTGTGTCTGTGACTGTGTCTTATGGTCTGTGTCTGTGACTGTGTCTTATGGTCTGTGTCTGTGACTGTGTCTTATGGTCTGCGTGTGACTGTGTCTTATGGTCTGTGTCTGTGACTGTGTCTTATGGTCTGTGTCTGTGACTGTGTCTTATGGTCTGTGTCTGTGACTGTGTCTTATGGTCTGTGTCTGTGACTGTGTCTTATGGTCTGTGTCTGTGAGTGTGTCTTATGGTCTGTGTCTGTGACTGTGTCTTATGGTCTGTGTCTGTGACTGTGTCTTATGGTCTGTGTCTGTGACTGTGACTTATGGTCTGTGTCTGTGACTGTGTCTTATGGTCTGTGTCTGTGACTGTGTCTTATGGTCTGTGTCTGTGACTGTGTCTTATGGTCTGTGTCTGTGACTGTGTGATAGTTAGAACTTAATAAGGCATTAGCATGTCACTCTTGCATAAGAACATGAAATTTGCGAAATATTCACACTTTATAACCACAAACGTGCCTATTCTTACGAAATGAATGACAATATTGTAGTGATATTATATTTTTAAAGCAAAAAATCACATTTTAACGGGCATAACATTGTCATAGCCTTGATAGTAGTATTAATTGATTGTTTTTTCGGCGAAAAATAAAAGTAAGCTACTTAAACTGGTGTCGCTATAAGATGCAGCTCAGCTGAGTCGTAGGCAAAGAGATTAGCTGTATGAAAAAGTACATTGTGAGCTGCCTTACCCTGGCCGACTTGGCTCTAGCACTCATGGCAAAGTTGTTGTCTGTCCACTGGGTGAGTTGAAAAAATATTATTTTATTTAAATGATCGGCTACACTAAAAGTACATATTAGCGATTCAAATTAGTCCACCTAATTTCAAATCGATTTCCCCGGAGATTTAAATTCTGTTAGTTATTATTCCAGTCGAGTAGAGACTTCGAATTTGATTAAAATACAAATACTTATTTAAAGTTTTCTTTTTAAATAAAGTTTGAAGTTTAAGAAGGTCGAAACAATCTCTAAAACTTTTGTCTTGCTAGTTTCTGATTATGGTTCGTTATTTTTTCGTTAGAAGACTTCCTGAACAGGTGAAGCATCTTATCTAACCGTATTTCGAGCTGGTGAAAAAACTGTCTTAACCTGCAAGGCCCCGTGTCTAACAGGTGAAACCTCATGTCTAACAGGTGAAACCTCTGTGTCTAACAGGTGAAACCTCATGTCTAACAGGTGAAACCTCATGTCTAACAGGTGAAACATTATGTCTAACAGGTGAAACCTCATGTCTAACAGGTGAAACATTATGTCTAACAGGTGAAACCTCATGTCTAACAGGTGAAACCTCTGTGTCTAACAGGTGAAACCTCATGTCTAACAGGTGAAACCTCATGTCTAACAGGTGAAACCTCATGTCTAACAGGTGAAACCTCATGTCTAACAGGTGAAACCTCATGTCCAACAGGTGAAACCTCATGTCCAACAGTTACACGTAAACCCGAAATATCAAACTTTAAAAATAATCCCTCTTATCCCTGTTTTAATTATTGTGTCACTCTTTTAACTAAATTGATGTTCTTCGGGAAAACAAAGACACGCTACGAGGGGCACTATTAAAGTTCTGAGCCTTAATATGAAAGAGAGGAGATATGGGCAAAGTGAGATCAGCTTTTCTCAACATAGTCTCCCCCAACCAAGATGCACTTATGGCATCTTGATCGCAGCGCCTCAATGCCACTCTGGAAGAATTGCACCGAGCAGCCCTCAAACCAAGCAGTTGCAGCATCCTTCAGCGCATCATCAGTGTCAAATCGCTGTCCACGGAGCGCCCGCTTGAGATGTGGAAACAGGTGGAAGTCGCTCGGGGCCAGGTCTGGTGAATAGGCTGGGTGCGGCAGCTCTCGAAACCCTGCGACACTGACAGCAGCCTTGGCAATCCTGCTAGTGTGGGCCGGTGCATTGTCGTGCAGCAGCACAACACCTCGGCTCAGCATCCCTCGCCTATTTTCCTTAATTGCTTCGCGCAGACGGGCGATCAGGTCAGCGTAGTAGGTGCCTGTGACTGTCTGCTTGTGCGGTAGAAAGTCCAGCAGCAGCGGGCCCTTGGCATCCCAGAAGACGGTGAGCATAATCTTGCCCGCACTGCATGCAGTCCGTGCCTTCAGTGGTGCAGGTGAACCAACTGGCAGCCACTGCTTGGACTCCTGCTTGGACTCGGGATCGTGGTGATGGATCCACGTCTCATCCCCGGTCACGCAGCAGGACAGAAAGTTGGCAGGGTCCGGATCGTAGGAGTCCAGGACAAGCTTTGAGTACTGCACCCGTGCGGTCTTTTGGTCCCTTGTCAAGATTCGTGGGATCCATCTGGCAGAAACCTTGGACAGATGAAGATGCTGGTGCAGGATCTCAATGACTTGCGGGTCAGAGAGTCCAGTGTCTGCCGCAAGTTCCCTGACTTTCACCCGCTGGTCACTGTCAACCAGAGCCTGGATGCGCTGGATGTTGTCGGCAGTGACAGCAGTCCGGGGTCGTCCACATCGGGGGTCATCTTCGAGCGAGTCGCGGCCACGCTTGAACTCGGCTGCCCAGCGCTTTATGGTGGCGTATGAGGGGGCAGCGTCAGCGTACACACTAGCCATGCGGCTTTGAATTTCAGCAGGCTTTGAGCCCTCCAGAGTCAGAAATTTAATCACTGCCCTGTGCTCAAGCTTCAATTCTTGAGAAAATGCCATGGGGTGCTGGAAATAAAATGGTGCAGTGGGACTTAGGGAATGCAGAAAATTCTGAAAAGTTGACAATAGACTATTAACATGTGGCGCTCTTAGAGCCTAAAGTTTCAACACTTTGCCACTATAAGATCTTGGTCAGGCTCAGAACTTTAATAGTGCCCCTCGTATCAACCCACCTGAGGCGAGCTGCCCCGCTGTGCTCGGGGCGTGCTGGTGTTGCCGGACCCGCCGCAGTGCAGCACGTGAAAGTTTTGCGCATTCTTCAACGGCAGCAGACTCTGCCTTCGTTTGGACTTTTCAAAGCATTCCAGAGCGATCTCTGCAAGGTTTGGGTTTGTTAATAGTTTGCTGAGCATTGCTGATCTATAAAGTTGCCTGGGAGGCTGCTAGAGCTACTCACGAATCGTGGACTCAATTAGTGGCGGTAGAAGATCGCTGAGCAGCTTGCAGTTCACGTGCATGGCTGGGTTTGTGTTCACCTCGATCAGGTACATCTGCGGGATGGGGTTGAGCGTCGGTCAGATCAAAGGGTTTTTATTATTGGAGTGTCGGTCAATTCAAATGAGTTTTATTATTGAAGTGTCGGTAAGATCAAAGACTTTTATTATTGAAGTGTCGGTAAGATCAAAAGGGGTTTTATTATTGGAGTGACGGTCAGAACAAAATGGGTTTTATTATTTGATTGTCGGTCAGATCAAATGAGTTTTATTATTGAAGTGTCGGTAAGATCAAAAGGGGTTTTATTATTGGAGTGACGGTCAGAACAAAATGGGTTTTATTATTTGATTGTCGGTCAGATCAAATGAGTTTTATTATTGAAGTGTCGGTAAGATCAAAAGGGGTTTTATTATTGGAGTGACGGTCAGAACAAAATGGGTTTTATTATTTGATTGTCGGTCAGATCAAATGAGTTTTATTATTGAAGTGTCGGTGAGATCAAAAGGGGTTTTGTTATTGAAGTGTCGGTCAGATCAAATGAGTTTTATTATTGAAGTGTCGGTAAGATCAAATGAGTTTTATTTTTGAAGTGTCGGTCCGATCAAAAGGGGTTTTATTATTGGAGTGTCGGTAAGATCAAGGGGTTTTGTTATTGAAGTGTCGCTAAGATCAAAGGAGTTTTATTATTGGACTGTCGGTCAGATCAGAGGGCTTCGCACCTTGTAGTCGCTGTCAACCATGAAGTCGATCCCGTACAGCTCAAAGTAGCCCAGCCTGGCCGCCAGTTTGTGCTTGACAGCGTTGAACATGTGCTGCAGGATGGCCTTCATCTGGCGCTCCATGCCCTGGAACACCCAGTTGTCTTCAGGTGGACCCGCCTGCGGCTGTTTGGCACCAGAGCTCGACCCCGGATCGCGCTTTCGTAACCCGTTCAGGTAGTCGTTGAACTGCTCCATACTCCACACCGTGTCATCCTTGACCTCCTCGTAGCGTTGGTCCTTCTTCTGGATGTACTGGTTGGTCAGGTGGGTGCACAGGTTGGCATCGTTGGTGTCGTATTTGTGAATGCTCAATCGCAGGTAGCCGCGATGGTAGAGAACCAGGAATGGAGTGGTGCTGGCAATCAACAGGTACACTCTGATGTCGAATTTGCGTTCCTTGATTAGCAGGGGGCTCATTATGTACCTGAATTGGTGTCGATTGTGTGGCAGTGAGTGGGCGTGTTAGTAAGGTAGTTTGGAATTAGTGTGTTTTTTTATTGTAAACAAATTTGAAATATTTATGGGGCTTGCATCATCTCTCGCCATACTCCCTACCTGTATCTCCATCACCACATCCCAGACTCCCTACCTGTATCTGCATCACCTCATTCCAGACTCCCTACCTGTGTCTCTATCACCTTATCCCAGACTCCTACCTGTGTCTCTATCACCTTATCCCAGACTCCTACCTGTGTCTCTATCACCTTATCCCAGACTCCTACCTGTGTCTCTATCACCTTATCCAGACTCCCTACCCGTGTCTGCATCACCGGATCCCAG
>NIVC01002514.1:0-128971 GCA_002269645.1 Macrostomum lignano | reverse complement strand
AACGTGCTCGTCGGCAGGAGGCATTCGTAGGACAGCGGCCCGGTCTGGCGGCTCATGAAGGCTGGCGCCCACTTTCCGGACCAGTGAAGGCGCGTACCAGGACCCGTCGCCTTCTTCGAAGTTGCGATCCCTGGCTCGCAGGTCGTGGTACTTCTTTTGCGAATCCTGGCTGCGCCTGACTGTAACAGAGACGTCGGGCCGCAGGATGTCTAGAAGCGTCCGCAGCTGCCTGCTCATCATCAGCTGGCAGGGTGGAGCGCCGGTTTTGTGCTGTGCCGAGTGATCCGGTAGGTCAACAGAACCGCGCTAGCCGGAACTGCAGGGACGCGGGCTGCCCCTTCGCCAGGGCCGCCTTTACCGTCTGGACTGCTCGCTCGGCCAATCCGTTGGACGATGGATAATGGAGACACCTTGATGCGCCGGATGCCGTTCGTTGCTGGTCAAACAGTTGCTCATCTCTTGCTCACGAAATTCGGCCCGGTGTCGCTCACCACTACCTCCGGCAATCTCAACTGACTGAAAGTCCTGAGCCGATCGACTGTGGCAGCACTGGTGCGGACTGGCAAATGTGGACTTCAATCCATTCGAATGAGCGTCCACTAGCACCAACAGCATCTCTCCCTCGATTGGTCCAGCGTAGTCCATGTGGATTCGGGACCAAGGCTTGTCCGGCCACGGCCACGGCTGCAGAAGGGCTGGCGGCGGACAGTTCTGATGACGCAGGCTTGATGCTTGATGCTCGATGTCTCGATGCTCGATGTCCTGGTCCAATCCCGGCCACCAGAAATATCCTCGGGCCAGGGATTTCATCTTTGAAGCTCCTTGGTGGCTCTAATGTAGACAGTCGAGCAGCGTTTGTTGTCCCTAAACCGGCAAAATGACTCGGTTGCCCCACAGCAGGCAGCCGTCCTCCAGGCTCAGTTCTGCCGCCCTGACGGCGTACGGCTGCAGTTCCGCATCCAGCCGACGACGCTCCAGCCATCCACCTTGAACAAACCGCAGCACTCGACTGAGCAGCGGGTCCCGCCTTGTCCAGCCGCGAACCTGAGCAGCCGTCACAGGTCCCTCATTGAACGCGTCGATGAGCAGCACTACCTCAGCCGGTGAGGGCATCTCCACTGACTTCATCGGCAGCGGCAGCCGAATCAGCGCGTTACCTTCTCCAGCAGCCGGTGCAGAGGAGCCAGCACACTGGACAGATTCGGCAGAAATCGACCGATCGAGGAGGTCCCAGAAACTCCGCAACTACGTGACGTCCTTTGGCATCGGCGTGTCAACGATCGCGTTGACTTTGTCACTCATCGGATGCAGGCCCTGGGCGTCAATCTGATGCCCCAATAGGCACACCGAGTTCTGCATAAAGCGGCATTTGTCAAGCCGGCACTTCAGCCCAGCATCCGTCAGGCGCTGCAAGACGGTCTCCAGATTCTCGAGGTGCTCAGTATCGTCAGCGCCTGTCACCAGCACGTCATCAATAAAGGTTGCCGTATGCTGTGCGTCTTGCTGCAAGCCGTCCATTGTTCTCTGGAAAATTCAAACTGCTGGTGAGATTACAAACGGTAGCCTCGTATACCTCAGCAAACCCTTCGAGGTGTTGATGGTGCACAGGCGCTGGGATTCTTCGTCGAGCGGAAGCTGCATGTATGCCTGGCTGAGGTCCAGCTTGGTAAACTTTTGGCCGCCGGGAGCTTGCAGCGAACAACTCCTCAATCCTTGGCAGCGGGTAGAAGTCCATCTTCACGTCCTGGTTTACCGTGCACTTGAAATCCGCGCAGATTCTGACGGCGCCGTCCGACTTCAGAACCGGCACGATTGGGGACGTATACTCCGAATCGGAGACCGGCTGCAAGATGCCCTGCTGGATCTCCTTGAGCTGCTCTTCTACCTTGGACTTCAAAGCGAAAATCACCTGCCGCACTTTCATGAACTTGGGTTGCGCCCCAGGCTTCACTCGCAGTTTCAGAGGTTTACCAGTGTAGCAGCCGAGACCACTCGAGAAAACGGGGCTGAACTTCTCGAGCAACTTCTGCACTTGCTGATCCTTTGGAGCCGACGCTTCGGGCAGCTGCTTGACGCTCCCCCAATTCAACGGCAGCACAGCCAGCCAGTTCCTACCGATGAGGCTGGAACCGGATCCAGATACCACTAGAAGAGGAAGGAGCTGCTTGGCTTTACCTGGAATCTCCGCAGACACGCTGATCTGACCGAGTGCGCTGACCGGCTGTCCGCAGTAGTTCCGCAGTTGAATCGGGGTCCTCTTGAGCTCGGGAGCACCACCCAGCATGACAGGTCGTGACAGGCCCTAGCGGATCAACGATACAGCCGCGCCCGTGTCGAACTCCATATGGCAGGACACTCCGTTGAGCAGGACCGTGGTCAGGTACAAGTACGGCGGGACCTTGGCAGCTGCACTGGGCAGAGTGTTCAGGGAGCCGCAGTATTGTCTGTCCTCCTCCACAGCTGCGACTTGCGACGGCGGCTCAGCTCCAGACGAATCCGCGCCTCCTCGACAGGCTAAAGCGGTGTGCCCCATCTTGCCACACTTGAAGCAGTCGACCTTCTTCATGAAAGGGCACTTCGTCGCCAGGTGTTTTGCTGACAGGCACATGAAACACCTTTTCGCTGGTCGCCGAGTCTCTACATGTACCGCATTGGTCTGGCTGATTTGGTCTACCGATGCTGCTGAGGCGGCTTGTGGAGTTCCTGAGGACGAGCCCTTGATCAATCTGCAGCCCTTGGTTGCCAGCAGCTCCACCGCCTTGGAGATCGATAGTGCTCTGTCCAGGTCCAACTCAGTCTCCGGCAAGAGTCTGCGCTGTATGCGGTCATCAGCCAGCTTCCTCGTCACCAGTAAAATAAATTCAAGTCAGAACTTTGTGACACAAAAGCCACACAACATTGCAGGCTGCGAAAAGCCAGATTTTTACTGAAACTATATAGCTCGTATTTTATTATCGATCGCCTATACTCACCCTAAATACCGTACCCCACGCAAAGTACATTGCTATGCGCTTTCGTCTATGGCATTAGTTGGCGCCGGAAGGAGTCGAGGAGGGGGAGAGTGAGAATGGGGGTGTGGGGGCGAAGCCCCCACTTTCTAAAATGAAATTTAAATAAATTTTAGTCTATGGCCCACATCGACATTAATATGCATACTGTAGTTTTTTGACCCCATAAAGAGGGAGACGGAAGGTTTAAGGGAGCTGAGTAGAAAAACAACAGATTTGATTGCTTGCATAATTCATTTACGCAAACGAAATCGCCATGGCTGACGCAGAGCCAACTACAGTGGCAGAAGTTCTGCCTCCTCTATTTCACTACGGAGCTATGCCGAATGGTGAGATTTCATGAGTAACATCCGATCATGCCCAAGGTCATTAAATAGACAGTCGAGATGCAGCGAACCGCTATAGATTTTCCGAGAAAAGCTGCTAGAGGCTTTCGCTATCTTCTTGAGTTTATGAAGAACGTCAGTGAGAAAGCAGGCCTTACTAAGGTGTACACCGACCGCTGCATACGGTAGGTAGTTTGACCTGCACTTATGCCCACCATATTCATAATGTTTCTCTGTGAACACATTTGCATCTAGACAAATCAGTTGCCTACTTTTCTTAAACTGCAGAGTAACTAGAGCGTGCCACCTGGATGCCTGTGGCCAGACTATCCAGGAGATCTTGCTCATAACTGGGCGAAAGTGTGAGTGAACTGTTAAGCGCTACTTATCGAGGCGACGTGATCGAAGTTTGTATAGGGCATCTCTGGCTGTGGATCAGGCGCTGAATCATACAGTTTCCGAAACTAATGTCAATAATAATTGATCGTTAAGCTACCTCGTCCAAAATACAATCACAATAAGCGAGGCTACGATGGAGGAATGTGCGGATGTTTATCAAGAGCCTGTCCAGACCGACGGCGCACTACGTGTGCAGGGCTGCTCCATCAAAGAAGATGAAAGTGACCATTGGCGGCAGGCGCAATCTGATCAATATTCTTTTTGAGTGACGTTTCTGTGTAGGCCTTGTATTAACTGATTAACATACGATTTCTTTGTTGAACAGTTTTTGATGGTTTTCTAACATAAAAAAAATTTACCCTTTGTTCAATGTTTCAATTGCCGTTGCGTGTTAATGTCCAAAATGACATTAACACGCATCCTACGCGCGTGTTATTGTCACCAAAAGTGCATAGCAATGTTTCTACTGCACTATTTTTGAGTGTTAATGTCATTACCACACTCAAAAATAGTGCAGAAGAATATATCATTTACAGCGGGAGTAATTGAGACATCAAAACAACTTAACCCAGCACCCGCCCGGCGCGCACGCAGGCCAAGTTACCACAGTTGGCACGGGGAAACCAAACGTTTCGTTAACAGACTTTTAGGATAATAGTTCATCGAGAGAGAAACTGGACGTTTCGGTTCAAGGTTGGGTTTCGGATATAAATTATGAAATAAGAGTACGCGAAAATAGAAAACAAAAATGGATACAAAGAAAATTTCGCGTAGATTGTGATGGAATCGACGAAGATTACATTCGTCCATTTTTAACCGAACGTGTGCTACTTTATCTCACATCTGAACCTACATGCATATAGCTGCATCATTTCTTGTTGTATGCACGCATTTAGGAGCTTATTGCGTGCATCTAGTAGAGTGTCAAATTCAAACTGTTTGCAGTGACACTCACCCATGCAGTGGTGAGGAGCGGGAATTTATATTTATGGATAAATTCACAACACCACAGTCATTCTGTACAGCAATCCGGGGTGGCCGTTGAAGTCGGTGGAAGTCGACAAAGAAATGAATAGTACATGTACATGTCTGTCATAAACATGTACATTCTACAGAGTCGACTAACGGCGCCAACGTCGGATTGCTGTACGGGGACCTTTCACGCCAAAATCACGCCGCAGTAAAGGATCAACGTCACTTTCTCCCGAAAGTTCGGTCCGACTCTCGGGTCAGCGGAAAATTTAAATTATTTTTCACATTAAAACAAATAAAGTTTTCTTAACAGCTCTATAATAGTCTATTTTTTGCTAAAAAGTTCAAACTTTCAAAAGAGTATTTTATTTTTGATTTTTTCTATTCTTTTATTAAGAATTTTTAACCGAAAAGGCTACTTCAGCGGCTTTAGCCGAAACGTCCGTTCACCGAAACGTCCCTGTGCACTGACGGCCCTCAGTACAACAATGGGCCTTTTCATATTGCTTGTTCTGGTTCCAGAACCAGAACCAATTTGTAAAGTATAACTTTTTGTCTCCATAACTAGAGGGAGATATGTGCTATTAAGTTTTTATTATTGAATGACAATCGCTAAGAAGAAAGTGAAAAATTGTGCTAGGGCCTAAGTGAGTTTGTTAAGGCAGTCAAACATTCAACAGAATTAAATAGTTATACTGCTGTTTTTCTTGGAAGATCCGAACCGATTCTGATATTCTGGAACTAATATTTTCATGCTTGTTAACAATTCATTTGAAGTATGTACTGTTATTTTTAAAAAGCACGTGGTCTCTTATGATGTCATATTCATAGGCCATAGCCCAAGCCTACAGCTACAGCTATATTATAATTCGGCCTGGTCATTGTTGTTTCTTGTTTTATAGTTTTATAACTACTATAGACCTATGTTCTATTAAACCAAGGCCCATCATATTCTTCATAGTTAATCAGAATCTGAAATATTTTAGAGTCTATAAGTTGTTTTTGCACTTGCCAGACCTGGCTCAACTTGGGCATTAATGATCATCTCATCATCTGCCTGGATTGAGGTATAGGCCTAATAGACAGTGTATAGTAGGCATATACCTATTCATAATATAATTTTGATGCTGATAGTGATATCATAAAATCTGAATTTTCTGCTGTTTGTTTTCAATATACAATTTGTTCTTTAAATTGCTGTTAAAATTTTGTAAAATATTCTTATTGAAACAATTTATTGTAATTGAATTATTATTAGTGCATAGGGCCTAGCCTAGCCTAGGCCTAAACTAAATATTAATATAATTATATAATATTGATTAACAGATTATAATTATCTTGAATATGATGACTTTGGCTAAAGCCTAAAGCCATATTGATATGCCTCTATCTTAGTTTTTACACTTGTATAGTTTTACAAACATATTTATACAACTGCTGGTCAACTTGGCAAACTAGCCACTGTAAATTGTAGTAGACCAAGAGTAAATTGTAGAAATACCCAGCAAAAAAGACAGACTAATTAGATGACAAAGCATTTGCCATTTAGCCTTAATAAGATACTTATAGTTATTCCCATTGTTTTTATATAATTGTATTAATTTTGCTTCAAATTCAAGTATAAGGCTTCTTTCATAGGTAAGTCACATTTTTAGTCAAAAAGCAAGTTATATGGCCAGTGTAAATCAAGGGGTTGCACATGTATATTTACAAAGCATATCAAAAAATCTAAAATATATAGGCCTAGCAACATTGATTATTGATATAATAATATAAAAAAACTAAGTAGTTTAATAAAAAATTAAGACTAAGTTTAAAGTAAAGAGGCATTATTTGAAATTCAGCCATATATGACATCTAACAGTTCATTGGTCTAATAAACTTTTTTGGAAGGCTAGTATCCAACTTCTTTAAAAAGATTCAGCTACTGAATTGATTACACAAAGCAGACACCAACTTTCAGTGGACAGCTAAGTGTGACTGAGCCTTTAGACAACTCAAGACAGAGATTGCCTTTCAACCCATAGTCCAGCCATACTCATTAGAAAAAGAACTCACTCTTACCACAGATGCCTCCAACGGAGCGCTTGCAGGAATGGTCACGCAAGATAGCCATCCTATGATCTATATTTTTCGGTGTCTTTCTACTGCAGAACAAAACTATTCAAACATAGAGCAAGAAGCCCTTGCCATTTTTTTGGGGCAGTCAGCCGGCTAAAGCACTATTTACTGGGCCGCTACTTCACAATACAGACGGATCATAAGCCTCTCAAACAGCTCTTCGGCTAGTCTCGCGGGGTGCCGCTGAATACCTTCGCTCGCATTAGCAGATGGGCACTCGTGATGATGCACCTTGACTACACCATATGCTATATACTAGGATAGAAGATTCCACATGCCGATGCACTTTCTCGCCTACGCTTCACTGACTCATCTAACAATTCAAATGATTCGGCAGAAGTCTGCAAAGCCATTGATTGCATTGCCTTCAAGCCATCTATTATTTCCAAGAACCAGGTTTCTGCAGAGCTAGAGTTGAATAAGCTCATAAAAAAGTGATATACCAAATTCACTTAGAAAACTGGGCTGGCTGTTCTCAGGCTGAGAAACCATTCCAGGCCATATTGCAATGCCTAACTATCAAGGACGGCTTATTGTTCAAGGGTCGCCAAGTCTACATTCCGCCAAGACTGTGGAAAGAAGCT
Source organism: Macrostomum lignano (assembly GCA_002269645.1). Lineage (NCBI taxonomy): Eukaryota > Metazoa > Platyhelminthes > Macrostomidae > Macrostomum > Macrostomum lignano. The sequence goes on along the minus strand of NIVC01002514.1, from coordinate 121,561 downwards.
TTTCATGCAGCGCATGACACTCACTCTGGGTCTCTGGTGAAACTCAACTTCATGAGCTTGTCCTGCTGTTGGCCTGGAATTTGCATTGACATCGAGCAATTTGTCAGCCAGTGATGTATGCAACAGGCTGCAGCCCAGATTGGGGAAGACCAGAGACACCTGGCCATCAACTGAATACCCATTTCAAAAGCTTCACGTTGACTGGGCGCACGTAAAGAATGTTGGAAACATCCTGATAGCAGTCGACTCTCACTCTGGTTGGATCGAGGCCTTTCCCTGTAAAGATTGATCCACAGATCAGATCATTAAATGCCTCAGAACTGTTTTCAAACGCTTTGGCATGCTTGAACTTTTAGTTTCAGACAATGCTCCAGAGTTTGTCAGTGATTCACTGAGGAGCTGGCTGCACCAAAATGGCATAAAGAAGATGGAATCCCCAACTTATTATCCCCAGGCCAATGGATTGGCTGAGCAAGTGCCGAGCAGTCTAGACAGTCAAACAAGCTCTGTGGGCCTGGAATGAACGAACCACCCATGTTGAATTTGTTCCCTATCTATAGCAATTGCTGTTTTATCACCAAAACTCATCCACAAGTAGGGGCAAGATGCCAGCTGAGATTGTTTTCGGACGCCAACTACTTGTTCCTGTAGTCTCCATGTTCAACCAAGGCGAGCGCGTTTTGTATCAGCCAACTTCAGGCGTTCCACTTTCCACTGTCAAATATATGATAAACCAAGGCTGCAACATGGCCTTGGTGTTAGATGGGAGTGAACTGCATTTGGCAAGCAACAACCAACTTGCTCCATTGCTGCTTGCCATCTAAGTTGTCATCTGAGCATTGCACAATCTTAATAAAAAGCCAAAATGTGGTATGGGTCTAGTCTAGTATGCTAGTATAGTCTAGCATTAAATGACAAAGGAGACATCTAGCATGGTTTAGAACTTAGCTGCAATAGGTAAAATAGAAAAATAAATAAATAAGAATCACTTAGTTAGATATTTCCCTTGCTAACTCTATTGTCAATGTTATATTCATAGGCTTTATGAGTATAATCATTTTAAATATATATTGGTCAAATATATTTGTTTATACATATACAAAGGGGCCATATAGGGATATACAAGCTATATGCTTATCTATATTTGTAATCTACTACTTATAAAATTTTTGATTTTACTTTATTTAGCAAACCTTGACTGCTAGTCTTAGTCTTGAAGTCCATTAGCCTTAACTACAAGAGCTAGATTGTACTTATATTTAATATCTTTGACTTTATCCTTATTTTACAATCAATTTAAAAGTCTACAGAATTAAGACAAGCAAGGGAAACTGGCTATTACCCTTTTATTATAGCTTCTTTACCAGGTTTCCACATGGTTATTGGCATAGTTATCTTGTCAATAAACCAAAATCTTGTTTAGGCTATAGATGTTGCCTAAAATATAAAAGTCTACCAGATACAATATTAGTGCTAATTTACCTTTTCCATTGGCTTATCTTGCCAGCTTTGTAGATTCTTGAAGGTGATAGCAATTTTTACTTGTTTGTTTACTTGACTGGTTATGAGTTTTTTGGATTTGCTCCATTAGGTATAAACAATGAGTCTGTACTGAAACTTTTAGCATCATAAATTTTTAGCACTGTAAAGTTAGTGTAGAAATGTTTTTTGATTTTGTTACTTTTTGAGTTATGGCAATTAGTACCCTAGTTTCCAAATTGGCACACTGTGATTCTGATGCGAAAAATGCATTTAGTACATAGTATCTGCTACTAAAGTAATGTTAACCTTAAAAATTAACATAGTGCAAGAGGTTTTTTAGGTATTTTTTTGTAAAATGCTTTTTGCAACATTTGTCCCATCATCACAACTAGTAGCAAGGCTTTTTGAATAAAAGATTTCAAAATGAACCAAATGAAAAGATTTTTAAGCTGAAGAAGTGAAAAGCTTCTGTCTCTAGTGTATCTTACAGTGAAAACCAGCCTCCTTAACATTTTCCAAGAAACAGTTCCTGTCCTACTTAAGTAGTCCTTAGGTGTATAGCAGCCTTTTTTGAATTTCTCATCTTCACTTATGTACACTGTTCCTATGCGTTGGCCTGGTTGATGCAAAATTAAATGGTTGGTAACAATAAGAAATTTATTATTTAACCTTGATGAAGCGCACACCAGACACTAATCATGCTGGAAAGGGTGATTTCACTACAGTCTATCCAGCCAGCGAGGACAGCTTTCTGTTCCTTGACTGTCTGGACTCTCAGGCTGATTATCTGAGACAGAAGCTCAAGCCTAGCGTGTCTGTTGAAATTGGATGCGGTAGCGGTGTGATCAGTGCCCACTTGGTTCAGCATGTCCTTAGCGACAGCAGTGGTGTTAGCGGTAGTTCCTGCGCTTGCCTGTGCACTGATCTGAACCCAGCTGCCGCACTGTGTACTGCAGTCACCTGCTGTCAGCTGATGCCTGTGGCCTCTGATCTTGCTGGCTGTCTTCGTTCTGGGTGAGTTCCGTTTCCACTAATTATAGATGTGTGAGTTTTCTCTTCAGACGCCTAAGCTCGGCTTAGTCTAAAAGTTTACAGCATCCTCAGTTGCTGGGCCAGCCTCCCAGAGTGTCAGTTGCTGGGCCAGCCTCCCAGATACTCAGTTGCTGGGCCAGCCTCCCAGATACTCAGTTGCTGGGCCAGCCTCCCAGATCCTCAGTGGCTGGGCCAGCCTCCCAGATCTTCAGTTGCTGGGCCAGCCTCCCAGAGTGTCAGTTGCTGGGCCAGCCTCCCAGATACTCAGTTGCTGGACCCGCCTCCCAGATCGTCAGTTGCTGGGCCAGCCTCCCAGATCCTCAGTTGCTGGGCCAGCCTCCCAGAGTGTCAGTTGCTGGGCCAGCCTCCCAGATACTCAGTTGCTGGACCCGCCTCCCAGATCGTCAGTTGCTGGGCCGATAGTCGAAAGACCTATTATTGTATTATTATATAAAGACCATAAAGTATTATTATACTGTTATAAAATACTATTATAAGGTATTAGTACTATTATTATAAAGACAGTATTATTGTAATTTCAAATGTCCATACAGTTATCCCATCTCACGCCATCCCAGCTGTGCTGACCTGGTCCTGGCAAATCCGCCCTACGTGCCCACGCCAGACGATGAAGTCGGCACTCCGGGCATCGCCGCTGCCTGGGCAGGTGGACTCGAAGGTCGTCGAGTGATTGACCGGCTGCTGACTGAGGCGGAGCGGCTGCTTCGACCGACGCCGCAGCTGTCGGCATTTTACCTGCTGATGCTGCGCGAGAACCGGCCAGAGGAGGTGGCCTTGGAGATGCGCTGTCGAGGCTTCAAATCCATGCTGGTTGTAGAGCGGCATTGCGCCGGCGAGAATCTGTCTGTGTGGCGCTTTGAACGAGGCGGAGTTGAAGAATCAGAGTTTAGGGTTTTTTAGTGTGTTTCCGTTATTCTTGAAAAAACTGGGCGATTTTTATGTATGTTGCATTTAAATACAGTTGTTTCTATTCGTAGCATTGTTGAATTTGAAAGTTGTTGAATCTGTGTGTTGTTTTTTTAAAAAGATGGTGTGAACTGTATGGAATGCACAGAGTAGATAAGATAGACTTATTGAAGGTAGAGTGGAAGAGGTAGGCTCTTACTGGTTGAATGAGATAGGTAGACTCAATTAAAGGTTACGTGAGTTTAATAGATTGTATTGAATGTAGAGTAGGAGAGGTAGACTCTTGAGTGTACGTTGGGAGGAGGTAGACTATTATTTAGGTAAAGGGGGAGAGGTGGACTCCATATTAAAGGTAGAATAAGAGAGGTAGACTATATTGAAGGTAGAGTGGGTGAGTTGGACTCTGTATTGAATGTAGATTGGGAGAGGTAGACTATATTGAAGGTAAAGTGGGAGAAGCAGACTATATTGAAGTAGAGTGGGAGAATGGAGAAGTAGACTTTTGAAGGTAGAGTGGGAGAACGGAGAAGTAGACTATAGTAAAGGTAGAGTGGGAGAAGTAGACTATATTGAAGGTAGATTTGGAGAAGTAGACTATATTGTAGGTAGATTTGGAGAAGTAGACTATATTGAAGCTAGAGTTGGAGAAGTAGACTATATTGAAGATAGAGTGAGAGAAGTAAACTATAGTGAAGGTAGAGTGGGAGACGTAGACACAATTGGAGGTGGAGTAAAAAGGTAGACTCTTAACTCCATAGGAGAGTTAAACTGTATAAATAGTCAGTAGATCCTATTGTTAGTACTTTGGAAATAAGATAGATTTCCTTGTTATTTGATAAAATTAATCATTTGTGGCTGGATAATTTAAAGCCTTAATTTGTCTTATTCCCGACTATTGCAGCGCTCACAAAAGAAGCAATATTGCCAGTCTCAATTTCTGTTAGCAGGTTTCAAAATAAAATACAGTTTATTAAAGTCCAAAGCTCGTCAGAATTGAATTCTGTTGCTAGGCCAGCAAACGGCACACGAAATTGAGCCAGAATCTGCTTCGATTTCTTCCGCCGGGCCTAGAAGAAGAAGCAGCGCAATGGCCAGCAATTCAGCTGATATTCCCAACCTTGGCGAGGCACCTTCTAAAAAATCCAAGAAGAAGAACAAGCAGAATAAGCAGCAGCAACAGCAGCAGCAGCCGCAGAAGCAGAAAGGAACAAAACTTCCAGAAGCACCAAAGCAGAAATCGGCAGATCCGGCTCCGAGCAATCAGAAGCCGAAGCGGCTAGCCACAGACGGGTCCACAGTTCGACCCGATCCGCACAATGGCGAGCTCATGGTCTGTAAGCCTATCGCTGCGCAGCCGGTCATTAATACGCCCACTAATCCTCGGGCGCCGCTAGATCCGGCTCAGCCTGGGGACGAGCAGCTGGACAGATTGGAAGCTCAAGGCGTTTTGCCATTAATGAAGCAGGCGACAAAATTTCCCCGAGCGTTGTATCATTGCCGACTGTGCGCTCTGCACATTGACAGCCTGGCCAGGGCTTGGGATCACGTTGACTCTAATAGGCATCGACTGAAGTTTGAGATTCAGGTTAGCTGCTATGGATTAAATGTTTTTGCATTTCCCCTTCCGTAGATGGAATTCCTATATTTTGTACCGCCATTGATACCAATCCCAATCCCATAGAATAAAATCCCAATCGTATAGATGGAGATCTCAATCCTATAAACAGAAATCCGAATCCCATATAATGAAATCCCATTCCAATAAAATAAAATCCCTATCCTATAGACAGTAGTCCCAATCCTATAAACAGAAATTTCAATCCCATATACAAATCCCAATCCTATAAACAGAAATCCCAATCCTATAAACAGAAACTTCAATCCTATAAACAGAAATCCCAATCCTTTAAACCGAGATTTCAATCCTATAAACAGAAATCCCAATCCTATAAACAGAAATCCCAATCCTATAAACAGAAACTTCAATCCTATAAACAGAAATCCCAATCCTATAAACCAAAATTTCAATCCTATAAACAGAAATCCCAATCCTATAAACAGAAGTCCCAATCTTATAAACCGAAATTTCAATCCTATAGACAGAAGTCCCAATCCTATAAACAGAAATCCCAATCCTATAGACAATCCCGATCCCGATCCTGAAATCCCGATCCGATAGAATAAAATCCCCATCCTATAGACAGAAATCCCAATCCTATGAACAGAAATCCCTATCCTATAAACAGAAATCCCAACCCTATAAACAGAAATCTCAACCCTATAAACAGAAATCCCCATCATATATACAGAAGTCCCAATCCTATGAACAGAAATCCCAATCCTATAAATAAAAATGCCAATCCTTTACATAATTCCCTGTCCTATATTTATTCTAATCCTATAAATTAAAATTGCGACACCTAAATCTGGAATTCCCAATTCCAATAAATTGATATATTATCCCATAGCTCATGCTTTCGCTCTAATTATCCCGTCGCATTTCACCCGCAGGCTCTGCAACGCTTTGTTGCTGCTGCTCCGTCTCCGACTCAGTCTCACGCGGAGGGCGTCGGTGAGCATTTAGTTGAGCACACCAACTCTCTGATGCTGAATAGCGATGAAGTTGAACGCCGTCTCTCAATAGCCAACCGAGCCATCGAATGCATTAGCTCTGGGGGCTCAGGTAGTTATGCTCGCCTCTATGGCAGCCTGGCTTATAGCCTAGCAACTAATAACAGCGACGTCAATCTTAGTTTAACATTAGTGGACGCCTCGGCCGTCGCTTCGGAAAATAAACGCATTGACGCCGAGTTTAATAATGCATTTGATCGCTGCCTTGCCGCCCTGACCACAGCCACAACTGGCAATGGTGAAGACGCATCCGCTGCTACTAAACTATTCGCCGAGGTCACATCACAGGCTGAAAATCTTTCACCGTCAATATTGTGCAAAGATTCGTCAGGTGTATCTTACCAATTCAGCGTTAACACCGGTCATCGGGTTCACACGTCTAATCTAATTGGCGCTTACGTTAAACTTGACAATCGTTGCCGACGATTGTGCTCAGCGCTGCGCTCTGTAGCCAACTTGGCCAAGGCTGATGCACCGGATAGAGGCACTCTGCCGCCGCACGCCTACTACCTGATGGTGGTGCACTATCTGCAACGGGTCGGCTTGCTGCCCGTATTGAACGAAATCGCTGAAGCGCCGAGCGATTGTTTTACTACTGTAAACTTTGACGACGGTCAATTGAAGTATTTCAACGCCGGACTGGACTGTTTAGCCAAGTATTGGCAGCCGGCTGATGCCGATAGTAGTCCGGCTAAATTTGGTCGATTGTGGATTGATTTGCTGCGTTATTATTCCGTGCCTCAGCAGGATTCCGTTGTTTGCATCACCAAATCGGAGCCGGTGCTATGCTCGGCTAAAGATTGGACGCCGAAACGAATTAATATTGAGGATCCATTTCGGGCTAGAATGAATATGGCCAGAGGTGTTGCAACCAACGAATTGCTAGACTATATTCTTATGCAGATTCGTTCCGCTTACCGCTACTATGCGGTGCCCCAGCTAGCCACTGGACCTCTCTACCAGCATTTTAAATTGAAGACCAGCTGCAGTAGCAGCGCCTCGGTAAAGACTCAGAAATTGAAGATAACTCCACTGTTTGATCTTGGCGATGTTAGTCTGGCAGCTAGAGAGCTTGTCGATAGCGTGCCAATACCAGCTGACGGTGTCGTTTCTACCATAGACATTGTCAACGCTGCTCTTAGTAAAGTCTTCTCGCCTAACGATAAAGTGACGTGTTCGAGTCTGGATCTGACCGAACCGGATCTGGCCGTAGGTGCAACTGCGTCAACTGGCGATGCTGCCAAGTCCAATCCGCAGCCGACTGTTGACTTTCATCGCTGGCTGGTGCAGCGCCTGTACTCCGCCATTGTGCGCCGGCATCTTGCCCGCGACAATTCAAACGCTACGCCGGCTCAATTAGCCGCTATAGTTCGCGTCGCTGTCCGTTCGGCGCGTCGTCGGCGTCAGCAACGACTGTTGATGCGCAGGCGTCGCCGGACTACCACAACCAACACCGCTACCGTCTCTGTTAACGACAGCGAACTGGCCTTGCCAGTGCCTCCTCCGTTGCAATTAACGGCGCCAGTTTCTATTGAAGAGTTTGCCCGTCAGATTGTCGACAATCTAGTTGCCGACTGTTTGAACTCGGTGTCGGCTAGCGTCGATAAAATTCCTGACGCCGCTGCTGCCGTTGTTGGCAACGATCTTGACGCCGTTAATTTGTCCATCGTTGACGATGTCCCTATGGAGGAAGACGACTTTCAAGACGACGGCGATAATGTTGACGATGTTGAAGGCGAAGAGTCTGTTGATCCGACTGATGAGCTGGAGGATACTGAGATTGATGAAGAATTGGCTGCCGAAGGTGGTGTCTTGGTGAGCAATAGTTTACATAAGTATTTGGAGTGTGGACTCTGCTTTTTCAGAATCTAGGTTCACTTTGTTATAGTATACCTTCTACGATCTTCTACCTCTTTCCTGGAGCCCTTCCACGGTCCTCTTCTGGGTCTTTGCTGGAACCCTTCCATGGTCCTCTTCTGGGTCATGGTTGGAACCCTTCCATGGTCTTCTGGGTCTTTGTTAGAACCCTTCCGTCCTCTTCTTGGTCTTTGCTGGAACCATTCCATTGTCCTCTCCTGGGTCATTACTGGATCCATGGTCCCTCTTATGGGTCATTGCTGGAACCCTTACATGGTCCTCTTTTTCTGCGTCAATGATGAAACCCTTCCATGGTCCACTTCTGGGTCTTTGTAGGAGCCCTTCCAGGGTCCCTATATGGGTCATTGCTGGAATCCTACCAGGGTCCTCATATGGGTCATTGCTAGAATCCTTCCATGGTCCTTTTCTGGGTCAATGACGGAATCCTTCCATGGTTTTCTTGGGTGTCAAAGGACCCGAACTGCATTGTGTGTTTGTTTCCTAAGCCTCCCATCTCGCACTCCGCCCACCTCAGGACTCAACAGAGCCGGACTACTATAACCGCGCCTCAGTAGAAGGCGTCGCCAAGTCGAGCCTGCGTTACACCTTGGACAAACGCTGCTTAGTCCGGGCGCCACCGCCTCAGCTGCAGTGCGTCAGCTGCGGCAAAGCTGGACACTTGAAAGACGCCTGTAAAGAGTACGAGTTCGCAGTGTCGCCTAGCCAGCTGCCCGGGCCCTGTCCGCCTCATCACCTGGCCAATCTCACCAAGCTATTGGTCACCGTGCCGGGCGATTTCGAAGAACGAGATCAGGATATTAAGAAACGAGCCGAAGTTAAAGACGAAATTCTCGCCCTGCTAAGGGTGCACTTTCCCGATGCTCAGCTGGACTTTTTCGGCTCCTGTTGTAACGGATTCGGATTTCGGGACAGCGATCTGGATATGTGTCTGACATTCGATAGCTGTCCGGACATGTCCCAACTCCGGACACCTGTGGCCAGTTTAATTACTAAAGTGGCCAAAATTCTCAAAGGCGCGCCTAGTAGGCAGTTTTACAATGTCCTGCCAATCACTCAGGCCAAGGTGCCGATTGTGAAATTTCGGCATCGTAAATTTGATTGCGAAGGCGACGTCAGCTTGTACAATAGGCTGGCATCGGCGAACACTAAAATGCTGCGCACCTATGCTATGCTGGATAGGCGGGTGCGAGATCTGGGCTACATTGTTAAGGTAAGTGCTCATTTCTTTAAGACCTGTTTGTCAGCTCATTCTGGTTTGCCACTAACTCACTCCTCTCTTGTCAATGTTTTACTCTCATCTGTCACTCCTTTCTGATCCATCATATCCGATGTGTCACTCCCTTTTAGTCTGTCACTCTTAGTCTGCCACTGTCACTCTTTTCCTGTCTGTCACTGTCACTCCCTGTCTGTCACTGTCACTCCCTGTCTGTCACTGTCACTCCCTGTCTGTCACTGTCACTCCCTGTCTGTCACTGTCACTCCCTGTCTGTCACTGTCACTCCCTTCCTGTCTGTCACTGTCACTCCCTGTCTGTCACTGTCACTCCCTTCCTGTCTGTCACTGTCACTCCCTTCCTGTCTGTCACTGTTACTCCCTGTCTGTCACTGTTACTCCCTGTCTGTCACTGTCACTCCCTGTCTGTCACTGTTACTCCCTTCCTGTCTGTCACTGTCACTCCCTTCCTGTCTGTCACTGTTACTCCCTGTCTGTCACTGTCACTCCCTGTCTGTCACTGTCATCCCCTTCCTGTCTGTCACTGTCACTCCCTTCCGGTCTGTCACTGTCACTCCTTTCCTGTCTGTCACTGTCACTCCCTTCCTGTCTGTCACTGTCACTCCCTTCCTGTCTGTCACTGTTACTCCCTGTCTGTCACTGTTACTCCCTGTCTGTCACTGTCACTCCCTGTCTGTCACTGTTACTCCCTTCCTGTCTGTCACTGTCACTCCCTTCCTGTCTGTCACTGTCACTCCCTTCCTGTCTGTCACTGTTACTCCCTGTCTGTCACTGTCACTCCCTGTCTGTCACTGTCACTCCCTTCCTGTCTGTCACTGTCACTCCCTTCCGGTCTGTCACTGTCACTCCTTTCCTGTCTGTCACTGTCACTCCTTTCCTGTCTGTCACTGTCACTCCTTTCCTGTCTGTCACTGTCACTCCTTTCCTGTCTGTCACTGTCACTCTCTTCCTGTCTGTCACTGTCACTCCCCGGCTGTCATTGTCACTCCCTGTCTGTCACTGTAACTCCCGTCATGTGCACTCCTTTCCGATCCGTCACTTTCAATATGTCACTTCCGGTCCTTAACTTTTGTTTTCGTCCTTCGTTCTCCTATGCTTATATACTTACAAACAAATATACTCATGGATTGTTCACATGTCTCTCACTCTCTGATCCTTCACTCCTAATCTACAGTAACTCTTGCACCTTTCTGGCCAGGTGTTCGCCAAATCCTGCGGCATCGGTGACGCCAGCCGCGGCAGCCTGTCCTCCTACACGTACGTGATTCTCACTCTGCACTACTTGCAGTCCGAGGGCCTGGTGCCCTGCCTGCAAGAGCTGTACGATGGCTGGCCGGAGAGGCCGGCACCGCAGCGTCAGATTGACGGCTGGAACGCCTGGTTCCAGGACGACCGAGCCGAGATTGCGCAACGCTGGCGGCCCAGGTCCGACAAAAGCATAGGCGAGCTCTGGCTAGGATTCCTGCGCTATTATCTAGAGTTCGATTGGCGCTCGCGAGTTGTCACTATCCGACGGAGCGGGCCGTTGCTAAGGCTAGAGAAGCTCTGGTCTACGCCTCTGGCTATCGAGGATCCGTTCGAATTGAGCCACAATCTAGCTAGCGGCATGACCAAGAAGATGGCCTGGTTCATTCTGACCACATTTTTCAACGCATTGAAGCGCTGGTGCACCCCGCCTGCCGAGCCCCTGCCCGATCGGGCGATGAAGGAGTTCCTTTTTTCGTCCAGCCTCTGCCCCGGCGACGTGCCGAAAGACCGCGGCTGCAAGCGGTGCGGCAAGATCGGCCACTTAGCCAGGGACTGCGGCCACGAGATGCGGCAGGCCAACCGGATGGACGGCATCAGGACGCCTATGAAGGACTTCCAGCGGGAGCAGGTTCGGACCGGCCTGCTGTGTCTGTCTGTCTGTCTGTCTCTGTCTGTCTGTCTGTCTGTCTGTCTGTCTCTGTCTGTCTCTGTCTGTCTGTCTGTCTCTGTCTGTCTGTCTGTCTGTCTGTCTGTCTGTCTGTCTGTCTGTCTGTCTGTCTGTCTGTCTGTCTGTCTGTCTGTCTCTGTCTAGCCGGTAATTTTCTGTTTGCTATCCCCTGTCATTGTCCGTTCTATTATTCGTTCTACCAAATCCTCTTTTATCAGTCACCCCATCCAACCCAGCGCTGCCCTGCCTCCCGACCAGGTCCAAATCGACCAGCAGTCGCGGCCCCAGCTGGCCCCGGCAGAGAGCGGTCCCACTGGCGGCCCGGCCATTCTCTACATGCGCCAGTCCAGCCTCGGCTCTGCTTCATCATCAACGATGCCTAGCGCCGATGCCCCAGCATCCCCGGCTCCATCGGCCGCCTACCAGCCAGTGGTGCTACGAGCTGCCGGCCTGCCCGACCTGCTCATCCCGCTGGCCATCTTGCCGGCCGGTCCTGAGGAGCTAAGGCTGCGCGGCAGTCCGCAGGCGTTCCCTGTCTTTACCTGGGGCCCACAGCCGACCCAGCAGTCGCAGCAGCCGCCACCCCAGCAGCTGCCGCCCCAGCAATGGCGGCTGTTGTCAACACTGGCAGGTAGATACTGTGAATGTGGTTCTTTAGTTAGTTAGAGGCTGGGTGGCTGCGTGCACCCTGGCGCACTTTAATCGACATTGTCACACAACCGGCGAGAGGCATTGCTGCCCATTCCGCCGACTCCCCTGAGCAGGCACACAAGCGCGCGGATACGTACGCAGTCATACGCACAGGCACACACTCACACAGGAGTGCACAGCGGCCCTAACTTTATTTATCGTTAGGCATGTACACTTCACTGCGCCTTGGGGGGTTGGCTCTTAAGGCCGTTAATTGCACGAGCAGAGCCAAGCCGAGATTCCAATTCAGCCCCAAATTAATGTGACTGCACTTGGAATCGAGCCTGGGCCGCTGGAACATCAGAGCATTGGCTACGGCCCCCTTGTAGCAGCCATGCGACCAAGGATACTAAGATACTGAGTAAAGAAAGTTTTTCGCCGCTCATGGGCGTAACCATAGTAACAGCAAGGGCGACGCTTCTATGCCAGTTATGTTATTGTGCTGTTATCAGCTTTTGCAACAAAACTGACTGACTTCTTCTCTGAACTGCTGCAGATTGGCTACCGAGAGCTGCGGTGGGGTGATAATGTCGATAAGGACAGATTAACTGCGCAAATTCAGTGCTTTGAGACAAGTATTCTGAGCAAGTGCAGACTCAAAATAATCCAAAAGTCCTGACACTTCACTGCCTTCCCTGACACTCCACTGCCTTCCCTGACACTCCACTGCCTCCCCTGACACTCCACTGCCTCCCCTGACACTCCACTGCCTCCTCTGACACTCCACTGCCTTCCCTGACACTCCACTGCCTCCCCTGACACTCCACTGCCTCCTCTGACACTTCACTGGCTCCTCTGACACTTCACTGCCTCCCTGACACTTTACTGCCTCCCTGACACTCCACTGCCTCCCCTGACACTCCACTGCCTTCTCTGACACCACTGCCTTCTCTGACACTCCACTGCCTTCTCTGACACTCCACTGCCTTCTCTGACACTCCACTACCTTCTCTGACACTCCACTGCCTCCCCTGACACTCCACTGCCTCCCCTGACACTCCACTGCCTACCCTGACACTCCACTGCCTCCCCTGACACTCCACTGCCTCCCCTGACACTTTACTGCCTCCTCTGACACTTTACTGCCTCCTCTGACACTTTACTGCCTCCCCTGACACTCCACTGCCTCCCCTGACACTCCACTGCCTACCCTGACACTCCACTGCCTCCCCTGACACTCCACTTCCTCCAATCCTCCCCTGACACTCCACTGCCTACCCTGACACTCAACTGCCTACCCTGACACTCAACTGCCTACCCTGACATTCTACTACATTCCACCTCCTTCCCCTGACAGTTTAAGATACTTTTAAGTTCAGGATCTAATGTACTTTAAAAAGAATCTATTTCTAAGGCTATTCAAGTGCACGATTAATTGTATAGTTAATGTGGAAGGAAATTTTACTTTGATATGAAATATGATTCGAATTGTCTAACTGTAAGTAATGAAGTAATTAAAAATTATCTGCGATTTTTAATAAATCTATCGGATTGCTAGGTCATTACTGGTCGGGTCACCGAGGATTCAACGGTATTGGTTTATATTGCATCAGAATTTGTTGCCATTTGTATTGTTTCATTTTTTTGAAACGTTTTTCATTTGGACTTATTTTATTAGTCTTCTATAATGTCACAAACTTTTTCTATAGGCGGCAACGGAGGAGGCGAAGCCGGCGGTCCTCCCATACCCGCCATTGGAACGGTGGGAGTTCAGCCGGCTCAGCGACAGCAGCAGCAGCAGCAGCACGCGGCTTCTACTGCTATTTATCGAGGCGGCGGCGGGCCTCCCATGCCATCGGCTGGTTTTCAACCGTCTCGGCAGCACTACCGGGGTAGTTGGCGCGGCGGTGGCGGCGGCGGTGGACCCTTTAATAATCGAAGAAAGTAAACATAAGTGAGGTCGACTTAGCTGGTCGAGTAACTACATATTATTTCCCTTTTTATCTTCTGATTTGTTAAAGGTAAACTAGACGAAATGAGTGCAATTAGTCAGCTTTTTGCCATAGAAACTTGCTTAAAGAATCAAATTCTGCCATAGAGGTAGTCAATCTTAATTTCACTCACTTTGTCCAATTCGAAGTCTCTATCTAAACTGCCCTAGATACTAGCTTGTGTACTTTTAGAGTCACCTATTTGGGTCCTTAGGTGCAGGGTGTTGTGTACTTTAAGAGTCTTCTATCTGGGGATCCTTAAGTGCAGGGTCTTGTGTACTTTAAGAGTCTTCTATCTGGGGATCCTTAAGTGCAGGGTGTTGTGTACTTTAAGAGTCTTCTATCTGGGGATCCTTAAGTGCAGGGTGTTGTGTACTTTAAGAGTCTTCTATCTGGGATCCTTAAGTGTAGGGTGCTGTGTACTTTTAGAGTCTTCTATCTGGGGATCCTTATGTGCAGGGTCTTGTGTGCTTTTAGAGTTGTATATATTTGGGTCCTTTAGTGCATATGTACTTTTAGAAGCATCAATCACTACCGTATTTTCTTTGTAACCTGATGTACTTTTAGATCGTTTCTTGCAGATAAAGTACACGATCTAGTGGTGTAACCAAAACTAACTGCTTAAGTCTTAAACACTGTGCTATTATTAATTCTGTTTTAAACAACAACTTGATTCATAATTCATTGAAATGCCTGGTGATATATGCTCTGATTTCAATATTTTTGTTCTCCTAGGTTATTATTTAATAAATTAATCTTGTTTATAGCATTGTAAACTGCTTAGATATCAGCATCGTTTTGTTATTAGCTTGGTTGAGAACGCCATATTTTATTAACATTTTATTAGCTTATCCGGTTTTATTTCTAAATCAATTTTCTGTTTATTTTCTTAAAACTTTTAGCAGTGTTCAAATTTAACTGATTGATGACTTTTGCGGAATTAAAATGAAAAGTCAATGAAATTCTTTTTCTGACCGTCAGTCTTTGTGTTGTCTCTAAGGGGTTAAAATACGAGTATTCAATAGTTAAACTGTTGTCCGCATGTAATCATACAATTATAGCTAAATTTATTTTAATTTCTGAAATATTCTGCCTCTGATCTGCTTTTTCACTTTCTAGTGCTTTGAAGTATTAGGGTGAGCCAAAAGTTTCCGGAATTTGATCAATTGAAAACTATAACAAATAGTGTCAAGTACAAACAGTTTACAGCGATGTGATGTACTTGCCATTCAAGGCCCTGACCCTCTCCCATCTTGCTGGCAATGCCTCAATCCCCTCCCTCCAGAAGCTCGCAGGCCTTGAATCTATCCATTTCTGCACTGCCTGCTCCACATGTTGCTTGTTGGCGAACCGCTGTTCATCACAAAAGCTCTGGAGAGACCTGAACACACGGTAGTCGCATGGCGAGAGGTCTGGCGAGTATGGTGGGTGGGGCAAAACACTGAAGCCCAGGCTTGCCAGCTTGGCCTGGGTGAGTCTTGCTTTGTGAGGCCGCGCATTGTCGAAGAGGAGCACCTTGTCGCGGTGTCCCGGGCACACGGATCGCAGCAAACGGGCAACCTGCTACAGTTCGCTGCAGATCACCTCCGCGTTCACAGCCATGCCACGCGGGATGACCTCCCAGAAAACAGGGCCAGACGAGCAGAACCAGAAAGAGAGCAGCTCCTTGCCGCAGTGGGGGTTCCGCATTGGGCAGCTGGGTGGTTCTTCAGAAGCATCGACCCAGACGGCTGATGTGCTTGGGTTCTCATAGCAGACCCACTTCTCGTCTTGAGCAATTATCGACTTGAGAAAGTTTGGCGAACCGGCCTGGCGAAGATTCGAAGTCGCCGCATCCACCCTGGCTCTCAGTTGCTGAGGTGTCAGCTCATGGGGCACCAGAGTAGGCTTCTTCGGCACCTTGTCCGCAGCATGCAGGCTCCGCCGGACCGTGCCACAGGACACCCCAGTAGCAGCTGGCAGCTTGCGCACGCTGTAGTCCGGAGTGTCCTCAAGGGCTTGGCGAACGGCATTGCCATCAGCAGCAGGGGGTCGGCCTGACCTCGGCTTGTCCTGCAGCTCATAGTTCTCCTCAGCAAAGCAAGAGAACCACTCGTACACCGATGACTTGGAGGGTGCATGTGGGCCCATCAGCTGCAACAACTCGCGATGTGCCTCGGCTGCGTTGCGTCCCGCATGAAAGTGGCTGAGCAGAATTGCTTGCCATTCAGTTCTTGGCAGTTCCATTGAATGCGTTTGCTGGCTTATGTAGGCAGGGTCTGGGAAACTGATCGATGCTAAGCTAAAGAGTGATGATAAGGCTGGCCAACAGCATAGTAGATGGTTGCTGCTTTTAAGCTTTTCCATAGACAAAAATTCACTAAAAGTTCGATTCGAAAAAATTCCGGAAACTTTTGGCTCACAATTGCTTTCACCTCACAGTGTACACTCTCCCTGATCCCAGCCCCGGCCCCACCTCGCAGTGTACACTCTCTCCCTGATTCCAGCCCCGGCCCCACCTCGCAGTGTACACTCTCTCCCTGATCCCAGCCCCGGCCCCACCTCGCAGTGTACACTCTCCCTGATCCCAGCCCCGGCCACACCTCGCAGTGTACACTCTCTCCCTGATCCCAGCCCCGGCCCCACCTCGCAGTGTACACTCTCCCTGATCCCAGCCCCGGCCACACCTCGCAGTGTACACTCTCTCCCTGATCCCAGCCCCGGCCCCACCTCGCAGTGTACACTCTCCCTGATCCCAGCCCCGGCCCCACCTCGCAGTGTACACTCTCTCCCTGATCCCAGCCCCGGCCCCACCTCGCAGTGTACACTCTCCCTGATCCCAGCCCCGGCCCCACCTCGCAGTGTACACTCTCTCCCTGATCCCAGCCCCGGCCCCACCTCGCAGTGTACACTCTCCCTGATCCCAGCCCCGGCCCCACCTCGCAGTGTACACTCTCCCTGATCCCAGCCCCGGCCCCACCTCGCAGTGTACACTCTCCCTGATCCCAGCCCCGGCCCCACCTCGCAGTGTACACTCTCTCCCTGATCCCAGCCCCGGCCCCACCTCGCAGTGTACACTCTCCCTGATCCCAGCCCCGGCCCCACCTCGCAGTGTACACTCTCTCCCTGATCCCAGCCCCGGCCCCACCGCGCTGTATACTCTCTCCCTGATCCCAGCCCCGGCCCCACCTCGCAGTGTACACTCTCCCTGATCCCAGCCCCGGCCACACCTCGCAGTGTACACTCTCTCCCTGATCCCAGCCCCGGCCCCACCTCGCAGTGTACACTCTCCCTGATCCCAGCCCCGGCCCCACCTCGCAGTGTACACTCTCCCTGATCCCAGCCCCGGCCCCACCTCGCAGTGTACACTCTCTCCCTGATCCCAGCCCCGGCCCCACCTCGCAGTGTACACTCTCCCTGATCCCAGCCCCGGCCCCACCTCGCAGTGTACACTCTCTCCCTGATCCCAGCCCCGGCCCCACCTCGCAGTGTACACTCTCCCTGATCCCAGCCCCGGCCCCACCTCGCAGTGTACACTCTCCCTGATCCCAGCCCCGGCCCCACCTCGCAGTGTACACTCTCTCCCTGATCCCAGCCCCGGCCCCACCTCACAGTGTACACTCTCTCCCTGATCCCAGCCCCGGCCCCACCTCGCAGTTTACACTCTCCCTGATCCCAGCCCCGGCCCCACCTCGCAGTGTACACTCTCTCCCTGATCCCAGCCCCGGCCCCACCTCGCAGTGTACACTCTCCCTGATCCCAGCCCCGGCCCCACCTCGCAGTGTACACTCTCCCTGATCCCAGCCCCGGCCCCACCTCGCAGTGTACACTCTCTCCCTGATCCCAGCCCCGGCCCCACCTCACAGTGTACACTCTCTCCCTGATCCCAGCCCCGGCCCCACCTCGCAGTGTACACTCTCCCTGATCCCAGCCCCGGCCCCACCTCGCAGTGTACACTCTCTCCCTGATCCCAGCCCCGGCCCCACCTCGCAGTGTACACTCTCCCTGATCCCAGCCCCGGCCCCACCTCGCAGTGTACACTCTCTCCCTGATCCCAGCCCCGGCCCCACCTCGCAGTGTACACTCTCCCTGATCCCAGCCCCGGCCCCACCTCGCAGTGTACACTCTCCCTGATCCCAGCCCCGGCCCCACCTCGCAGTGTACACTCTCTCCCTGATCCCAGCCCCGGCCCCACCTCGCAGTGTTCACTCTCCCTGATCCCAGCCCCGGCCACACCTCGCAGTGTACACTCTCTCCCTGATCCCAGCCCCGGCCCCACCTCGCAGTGTACACTCTCCCTGATCCCAGCCCCGGCCACACCTCGCAGTGTACACTCTCTCCCTGATCCCAGCCCCGGCCCCACCTCGCAGTGTACACTCTCCCTGATCCCAGCCCCGGCCCCACCTCGCAGTGTACACTCTCTCCCTGATCCCAGCCCCGGCCCCACCTCGCAGTGTACACTCTCCCTGATCCCAGCCCCGGCCCCACCTCGCAGTGTACACTCTCTCCCTGATCCCAGCCCCGGCCCCACCTCACAGTGTACACTCTCTCCCTGATCCCAGCCCCGGCCCCACCTCGCAGTGTACACTCTCCCTGATCCCAGCCCCGGCCCCACCTCGCAGTGTACACTCTCCCTGATCCCAGCCCCGGCCCCACCTCGCAGTGTACACTCTCTCCCTGATCCCAGCCCCGGCCCCACCTCGCAGTGTACACTCTCCCTGATCCCAGCCCCGGCCCCACCTCGCAGTGTACACTCTCTCCCTCTCTCCCTGACCCCACCCACCACCTCACAATGTACAGTCCCTGACCCCAGCCCCACGTCAGTGCACACTCGCTCTTTTATCTCAAGTTTAGCTACTTGTGGGAGCCGTAGCATCACATATTTATTAATGTTTGGCAACGTGCTATTGAATTGTTAAGCAATGTCTGTTAGTTTATCGATTGGTTTTGTTACATTTTCCTTACTGACATTAATTGTCTGCCAAAGGGTCTTATTACCTATATTTCTCTTAACTCTCGTTTTGCTTGATTAAATATTTGTTTTGGAAACTGATTTGATAATCTAGTAATTTCTTCACGATACTACTAAACTTTAAATAGAAAGTCTCCTGTTTTTTTCCGTTATAATGTCAGTCTTGGGTATTTTGGCTTCTAATAAGTTTTGCTTCCCTAATCTAATTTACTTTTTATTAATTAATAGTGACTCTCTAAGTAATGTGTATTTAATTAAAATTTTTAATTTGTTGGAAACATTGGTTCTCATGAGTAGTATGTACGAAACATTTTGCGTTGTAAATGATTTTTTGTGTTAGAAGTAAAAAGTACATTGTTGTGTCTGCTCGTCTGTTTTATTTTGTATAATAAGTAATTGAGCATATTTTATAATAACCAACCAAGTATTCCGAAACAGATGGCTCCTGGCGAGGTAGGGTGACTCCTGAGGAGGTTAGGTGACCCCTGACGAGATGGGGTGATTCCTGATGAGGTTAGGTGACCCCTGACGAGATGGGGTGACTCCTGATGAGGTTAGGTGACCCCTGACGAGATGGGGTGACTCCTGATGAGGTCGGGTGACTCTTTACGAGATGGGGCGACTCCTGATGAGGTCGGGTGACTCCTTACGAGATGGGGTGGCTCCTGATGTGGTTGGGTGACTCCTGATGAGGTTAGGTGACCCCTGACGAGACGGGGTGACTCCTGATGAGGTCGGGTGACTCCTTACGAGATGGGGTGACTCCTGATGAGGTTAGGTGACCCCTGACGGGATGGGGTGACTCCTGATGAGGTTGGGTGACTCCTGATGAGGTTGGGCGACTCCTGACGAAGTTGGGTGACTCCTTAAAAGGTTTGGTGACTCCTGACAAGGCTTAGTGACTCCTGACAAGGTTGGGTGACTAATAATACTGTATAATATCGTAGTCTATATAGTCTATATTTATCCTAAAATAGTTCAGAAATTCTCTATTATTTGTTTCATGCTAACATCGGCTGATGCTTATGAATTTAATTAATAAATATGCTTACGGAAGCAGCGGAGACTTGGACAACTTCAAAGACGCCCAGACCCCAAGATGCGGCTTATTGGCCTCTGTGGGTAAACGTTGCCGCCCCGTTGCTGGGCACTCTGGCCTTTGTACTTGTCCAATTGCTCCTGCTATACATTGACGATCCCGGGCTCAGGCGAATTAAGCAGCAACGAAAAACTTCTGTCAACCGTAAAATTCGCGATAGCAAACTAGGCACTTTAAAAGCCGGCAGAAATGGTGTTAGAAAGCAGTCGAATGGCATTTGCTCTGGGGCTCACCGAGCTCACTTGCCTTCTCGACGGCGAGTGCAAAGATCGTCAACTAATCCTCATCTACGTCCAGTGTACTATTCGCGTTCCAGCGGCATGCGTCACCCAGCCCCAGTGTACACTCGTCCCCAGCCAGACCCCTCCGGCTCTCACCCAGCCCCAGTGTACACTCGTCCCCAGCCCGACCCCTCCGGCTCTCACCCAGCCCCAGTGTACACTCGTCCCCAGCCAGACCCCTCCGGCTCTCACCCAGCCCCAGTGTACACTCGTCCCCAGCCCGACCCCTCCGGCTCTCACCCAGCCCCAGTGTACACTCGTCCCCAGCCAGACCCCTCCGGCTCTCACCCAGCCCCAGTGTACACTCGTCCCCAGCCCGACCCCTCCGGCTCTCACCCAGCCCCAGTGTACACTCGTCCCCAGCCAGACCCCTCCGGCTCTCACCCAGCCCCAGTGTACATTCGTCCCCAGCCCGACCCCTCCGGCTCTCACCCAGCCCCAGTGTACACTCGTCCCCAGCCAGACCCCTCCGGCTCTCACCCAGCCCCAGTGTACACTCGTCCCCAGCCCGACCCCTCCGGCTCTCACCCAGCCCCAGTTTACACTCGTCCCCAGCCAGACCCCTCCGGCTCTCACCCAGCCCCAGTGTACACTCGTCCCCAGCCCGACCCCTCCGGCTCTCACCCAGCCCCAGTGTACACTCGACCCCAGCCCGACCCCTCCGGCTCTCACCCAGCCCCAGTTTACACTCGTCCCCAGCCAGACCCCTCCGGCTCTCACCCAGCCCCAGTGTACACTCGTCCCCAGCCCGACCCCTCCGGCTCTCACCCAGCCCCAGTGTACACTCGTCCCCAGCCCGACCCCTCCGGCTCTCACCCAGCGCCAGTGTACATTCGTCCCCAGCCAGACCCCTCCGGCTCTCACCCAGCCCCAGTGTACACTCGTCCCCAGCCCGACCCCTCCGGCTCTCACCCAGCCCCAGTGTACACTCGTCCCCAGCCCGACCCCTCCGGCTCTCACCCAGCCCCAGTGTACACTCGTCCCCAGCCAGACCCCTCCGGCTCTCACCCAGCCCCAGTGTACACTCGTCCCCAGCCATACCCCTCCGGCTCTCACCCAGCCCCAGTGTACACTCGTCCCCAGCCATACCCCTCCGGCTCTCACCCAGCCCCAGTGTACACTCGTCCCCAGCCAGACCCCTCCGGCTCTCACCCAGCCCCAGTGTACACTCGTCCCCAGCCAGACCCCTCCGGCTCTCACCCAGCCCCAGTGTACACTCGTCCTCCTCGTCCTAAGCCCAGATCTTGTAGTGCAATCGCTACCAACAAGCGCATTGTCTCTAATTGTGAATCCGCTGTTTAGGCACCGCCTATTTAATTAGTTTAAGCCTATTTAAAGATCCTAGCAACCATTTTCAGTTTTCACTAATCCAATCTTTCGCTTCATGACAGTTTTAATTGCATCTGAGTTCTAATTGTGTATGTTTTTTCCCAATATCTTAGTCTTATCTATACCTATGATAAATTGATTCAATCATGCCTGATAAGACGAATTAGTGTATTATTATAAATTGAAAGCAGTGATTTAAAATTACATTCCGTTTTGTTTTACTTAGTATCGAAAAATCACTGTGCTTATAATGTATTCTTAGCTTTTGGCTGTGATAACTTGCATTTTCATCTATTTATTACTAAATGCCTTATCTGTAAGAGTTACCATCAGTACTTTAATGCCTACGGTATACATTAAAATATATATTTAAACCAGTCCTAGCTAGTTTGTTTATTGTTTATGTTTAAACTTTTCCTAGCTAGTTGAACCATACCATCCCTAAAAGGCTACCGATATGTATCGAAGACTATATTTACACTCGTTCTATCTAATTGAATCATGTGATCCCTAAATGGCTACCGATATGTATCGAAGACTATATTTACACTCGTCCTAGCTAATTGGATCATGTGATCCCTAAAATGGGTACCGATATGTATCGAAAACTATGTTTAAACTATTCCTAGCTAGTTGAACTATACCATCCCTAAAATGGCTACCGATATGTATCAAAGACTATATTTACACTCGTTCTAGTTAATTGGATCATATGATCCCAAAAATGGCTACCGATATGTATCGAAAAACTATATTTACACTCGTCCTAGCTAGTTGAATCATATGATCCCCAAACTGGCTACCGATATGTATCGAAAACACTATTTTGATACCTGCATTGCATGCTAGTCTACCCTAACAAACCGTATGGCTACCGAAGCTCCAAACTCGCCGAGCGTTGCCTGGACAACTACTCAGACGCCTCCGAGGCCGCAGGACCTGGCCTACTGGCCCCTGTGGGTAAACATCACCGCCCCCTTACTAGGCACTCTGGTGTTCGCCTTGGTACAAGCTCTGCTGCTGTATATTGACGATCCTGGCTTGCGACGCGCTAAGCGTCATAAAATTTTAAGCGGCCCTGGCGGCGCCGGTCATCTTGAAGCTGACGGCACCGCCGCTGGCGCAGACAGTGGCGCTGTCGACATCGAGAAGGCCACTGGCGCCGCTGCTACTCCGGCCAACGGCCAGGCCGCTGCCGCCGCCGCCGCCGCTGCCGCAATGACAGTCGCCACAATGTCCGATGCCGGTGTGCAGTGCGAACTGATCAAAGCGCCGGCCGATCATGGTCAGCAGGTAAGAGCTGAGACCCACACGGGTGTACGCAGTCACATCTTATGAGACCTGAATGAGTCCTTACGAAGCCTATAAATGAGTCCTTACTGGACCTAAATGAGTCCTTACTGGACCTAAATGAGTCCTTACTGGACCTAAATGAGTCCTTACTGGACCTAAATGAGTCCTTACTGAACCTAAATGAGTCCTCATGGGACCTAAATGAGTCCTTACTGAACCTAAATGAGTCCTTACTGGACCTAAATGAGTCCTTACTGGACCTAAATGAGTCCTTACTGGACCTAAATGAGTCCTTACTGAACCTAAATGAGTCCTCATGGGACCTAAATGAGTCCTTACTGAACCTAAATGAGTCCTTACTGGACCTAAATGAGTCCTTACTGGACCTAAATGAGTCCTTACTGGACCTAAATGAATCCTTACTGGACCTAAATGAGTCCTCATGGGACCTAAATGAGTCCTCACGCCATCTAAATGTGTCATCACGGGACCTAAATGACTCCTCACGGGATTTAAATGACTCCTCATGAATCATAAAAATGAGCTCTCGCAAGACCTAAATTACTCTTCACGGGACCTAAATGAGTCCTCACGAAGCCTATAAAAAAGTCCTCACGGGAACTAAATGACTGCTCACGGGATCTAAATGACTCCTCACGGTATCTAAATGACTCCTCACGAATCCTATAAATGAGTCCTCACAAGACCTATCTAAATGTGTCCTCACGGGACTTATAGGAATCCTCTTTCGACCTAAATGTGTCTTCGTGAAGCCTATAAATAAATCATCACGGGACCTAAATGAGCTGTTGTGGGGCCTCTTTAAGACTCTGGCCTTTAGAGACCATGCTACCTAGCGCGACATAAAGACTAAAGAGCCTCGCTATTCTCATCTCTTCATCAGCCGCAGCATCCCGGTGCCAATCGGCGTCGAACTTCGAGCGCCGGTTCGGCGTCCGAGTCCGACACAATGCGCCTACTCGAAGGCATGCTGCTCAGGCCGCGTCGGCCTCTCATTCGACGTCGCATGTCGGAGAGCGAGCACGAGAATGCTATTGAGACCGGCGTCGGTGCCGCTGCCGTCGGCGCTCCGTCGTCGTCGTCGGCTCTGCCGGGAGTGTCGGCGACGCAGTCGCTCACGGGCCCGGGAGCGAAGAGATTCGCCGCTGGCTTGCAGCAGCGCCTGCTGGCTGCCAAGCGATCTCAGCAGCAGGACAGGAGAGGCTCCACTTCGGAGGCTTGAGTCGGAGGATTAAATTCTCAACAAGCAACCGACAGCAACAATAACCGATTGCTAAAGCTGTCTGTAGCTTAGCATGTAGCGCTTTTATAAACTTTTTTTTCTTTGCCGATATGTATCGAAAATAGTTTTATTAGCCCGTATTACCGATATGTAGCGGAAATAGTTTTAGCCTGAAGGTTTGTAGGGTTTTTTGCCGATATGTATCGAAAATAATTTTATTAGCCCGTAAGTTTGTTATTTACCGATCTGTAGCGGAAATAGTTTTAGCCCGAAGGTTTGTAAAGTTTTTTTGCCGATATGTATCGAAAACATTTTTACCAGCCTGAAGGTTTGTAACTATTTTTGCCGATATGTATCGTAATGAGCTTTTGCTTCTACTAAATTTAGAGTTATCTCATTTCGACGGCTATGTTTATAGAATCTAGCCTTTTTTAGGCAGATATTAGATTAGGGTTAGGGTTAGGGTTAGATTAGATTATGCATTGTGTGGTCTAGAAAAGTTCGAAGTGATTTTTGCCGATATGTAGCGTAATCAACTTATGTAGGGCTTTTTTGTTGAAAAAAAAACAATTTTCAATTTTAAACAAATGTGTTGTCCCAGTCTGCACGTTTGGTTTTTTGTTTTTTATTATTTATCGCTTGCCTTTGCCTTTGCTTGAAGCTTATTGGGTGTTGGAACTTATTTTAATAGTAATTATAAACAGTTTATTTCATTATTGTTAAAATCTTCACAAGAAATCAAATTCTCAAATTTCGAATGCAGCTGATTTACTATTTTTTCCTGTAGTACAATATTTTATTACCATCAGTTGAATTTAGTTGCATCATGTACTATTATATGTTTTTTGTTTTAATTAAAATCATCAACAGTGACCGTATTTTTTGCGCCACGATCTGAGACTTACTACTTATCAGCAATATGGTAGTACTTGTTGCATTTGTTTTATTTATTGCGCAGGAAATTAATTTATTTCACTTTAAAAAATTCACCACAAAACTAAGTAGGGTACAATTTTTCAACCTACTGAACTTCACTTGAGTTTAGTTTCACTGGACAATGCGAGTATGCCGGATAACCGCTGCTAACTAAGCCCTAACTGAAATCTTCGCAGTTAAATGGCAGTATCCTATCTAAGAGTAAAATGATGAGGACGCACTTTTTCCCAAATCCCGCGCCAGCACATGGGCTCTAAACTTACTAGCCTACTAACAGTGGGCGATGGGCATTTTTATCCTTTTTCTGCGAATAGTCATAAATCTATACTAGATATAATGTCTGGCCATACTAGTAGTCATAATAACATAGGCGTTGCTTTTTGGTCATAAATCATCGCTTTCGAAGCTGGTCTGACAGCCACCTGCGCCTCACTCAGTGTTGAGACGGGCGCCAGATGGTCTGAGAGGATGCGGGCGGTAGCTTTTTTCTCATCATTTTGACAGGCCATCAAGATTTATGAGGTCAGAGCCTATTGTTCGGGTTCACTCAAGCGTGTGACAGCTTTGACAGCTATGCGTTTTACCCCTTAAAGTACTTTGGGATTAGCGATTAGCAATTTCTCTTCATTATCTTCACTTTCTATTTAATAAGAGCTTTTTAATGTATATTTTTTCATTGATTTCTGTCAATCCTACGCGAAAAGTCATAAATCATTTTGTTGCGATTTTGAGTGATTTATGGCCGCACCTGTCATCTTTTTACGACCCTGTGGGAACTGATAGGATCTCTCGGTCACGTGATTCTGGGTGGCAACAAGCTTAGCCAATCAGAAAATTCGGCGCTCATTTTAACAAAACGGCTCAGCCAATCAGAATCGACGTGTTCCATTATAAAAAACTGCGGTCCAGTTGGCGGCTATTTAAACCGGAGTTTTTGGCCCGCTCGGATTGCAACTTCGTAACTTTTCGCTTGCTCTCGGCCAGGAACTCTTTCCCCGGCCTGACCGTCGTTTCTTGATCCCCGGATTGCGACTCCCCCCATCATCATCAAGGACGAGTCCCCCGGTCATCAGCAGCGAACATCAAGAGAAGAGCATCACCTGCTAGCTAACAGCGAAGACTGTGACAGCATCATCCCGAGTCTACAGCTGCAGGGCATCAAGCCGATTCGGTCACTGTGGATTACCTGGTCACCGGCTGTTGAGTTTCTGATTGGTTGGGTGAGAGGCTATCTAGACTTGCTTGATTGGGTGATCCCTTATCTGTCCCCTGTTGCAGTAGCTGAATTAGGCGCACACTTTTGCTCATTTTGTTCAGTAGTGCTGTTGCTGAGGCAGAAATCATTCAATAATACTGCTAGTAGTCTGAAGCTCCAATTCAATCTGAAGTGTGAAGTGATCTAAGGAGAAGGTTAAATCTGACAGTTATTTTTATCGGTTTTATTTCTTTGTTCACCGATGGCTCAGATGAGTAGCTAAGCTAGTAGGCGCCGGTCACAGTGGACCAATGGCAAGGCGGTTCTCAGTCGATCAATCAATCAAATCAGTGAGCAAAACTGCCAGAAGTGCAGAATCGGCGCCAGAGATGTACTTTGTGCACTCCAGGTTAGCCAAGCGGCTCGGGTAATGAATCATGCGGTCTCTGAAGTTCGAGTTAGTCTATCATCAGCGCTATGAGAGGCTAGTTGGCGCGTTGAGGGCCAAAAGAACAATTCTTCGTATTTAGCAATGTAATAGTACATGTAGCTACCCCATAGTCTCGCCACTGCAAGAATCCCCTGCACAAGTCCCCTCTGTACCTGCATGGCCAATGCGATCTAGTCCCAGCAGTGTCCCTTATCATCGGCTATGACTTCGAGATTGACAGCAAAAAGACACTAGTTGGCAGGTAAGTGCAAAGCCCTTCTAGTCGGAAGCCCGATTTCGAGAGCCCCGGTGTGGTGAGCCAGGGCGCACGGGCTGGTGGCAGCGAGTTAGTTGATCTGCGGATTAGCTAATTTCTACCTTCGAAATTCTCCCTGCTCGTCTCTCGCTGTCCCTCTCTTAGCTATAGGACCTAGACTGCTCGCCACACGATCAAGCTACCATGGGGCTGACCATCTGACAGGAGTGGGGGCCAGGTCTCTTAGTGATTCGTTTCTGAGCCTGAGGCCCGAAGGCTTCCTCACAAGGGGCCTGAAAGGTCGAAACCCATCAAAAATCTTAATCAATAACAAAGTGTTCCTAGTGGTCCTTGATCTTAATTCTTATGGAGATGAAAAAACACCCGTACGAGCTATTTTTCGGGTGAAACCTGCTTCAAAATTTTCCAAGAAACATCGCTTCCCGTTCTTCTTTACCTGAGTAGTTCTTGCCTAGCTGCGGCAGCACCGCGAGCTTCTTCCGGATTGGGGACTGCACACCACCGGAGGCTGCCAGATGCATTAGCCCTGCCATTAAGGCGCTGTCCCGAAGCGAAGCTCTGCTTTACTGACGGCTATAGTAGTCCGCATGGTGGCAGGGCTGTAGCCATGCAGTGTCCAATCGCTAGTTGGACAAATAGAAAAGTATTTTCACCCCTCTTTGCTGCCTTAGCGCATGTAGATTAGGCCTTTTCTAGGGGGGGGGGGGATTTTAAGACCGAAATTTCACAACGCCGAAACACCATACTTCACAAGACCAAAACTTCATTAAGACCGAAATTTCACAACGCCGAAAATTCTGCATGCTCCTTATTGTATTAAGTTTTCTACGATGTGAAATTTTGGTCTTGTGAAAGGCCCTGTATTTTGAGTTTTCGGCGTTGTGAAATTTCGGTCTTATGAAGTTTCGGTCTTGTGAAGGATCGTGCAATAGTTTTCGGCGTTGTGAAATTTCGGTCTTATGAAAGCGACCCTTTTCTAGCACATAAATTCAGTTCACAACCTTCCCTAAAATAAACCAACACTTTGTAAAAAGCTAAATTTAGCAACAGGCGGTCGTAAAAGCCGAGAGAGATAAGAGTAGGGATTGCAATCCCGGGACTAATTTTTGTTAATACTCGTATTTTTTAAAAAAGTGCTGTAATATGAACATAATTAGGCCCACAACTAGTTTATTATACTGCGCTAATTTCCGTTAATTGCCTCACGTCGTGTGACACCTTTTTAAACCCCGCACCACAGATTTAAATGTGAAATTAATTCCAATTTAAATTTTGATATGATTTGCTTCTTAATTACTACTAATTAGTACATTTATACTACTTACTTCAATAGGTCACAAGATAATGCTGTTTTTCATCTACAAATAGATCATTTTCTCTATAACAATAAAAAAATGAGCAAAAAAGCGTTTAGCGCATATTTTTTTGCCTTAAAGCGCATATTTTCTTTGCCTAGAAGCTCGAAAATCTGTATTTTTCTGATCCCGGGATTCAATCCCTGGATTGGCCAAATCCGGGATTTTGCAATCCCTAGATAAGAGAGAGTGAGAGGGAGAGTTAAACCTAGGCGATGGACATGCTGCATATTAAGGAAAGTAATAAACTGGTCCTCTTCGCGCGCCACGCACACGGAAAGGCCTAATTTATCGATCGTGCAAATATTATCTAAATTCTGTGTAGTGAAAGTTCTACTACACAGAGCACTCACAACATTAAAACTGGGGGCCAACATACGCAAAAAATACACAGTGAAAATAGAAAATAATACGATTCTACTCCACTTGTTGCTCAGAGTCTACTATCGGAACTGTACAGCCAAAAAATGTTCTGTCGAGAAAATAGCGGGAAATTTAACTATTCTTAAAGAGATTGAAGGTTCTTTTGTCGATGTAGTGTTGTCTATCGAATTCCATGACAGAGCGTAAAAAGCTTCCTGTCAGCTTTCCACTTTCCGATAGTCTATATTTTATCTTTTAGCTAGACGGCAAAACTTTATGAAATGGAACAAGCATTTTCTACGAGTGACAAAATAATTCAATTTCGGATTTCTTCATACTTTCGCAGTAGTAAACCATTCACAGCGCAGTGTGCAAAGTAAGGCAGAAATGAAAATCTGCCTCATCGAGTTCTCGAACATCCAAACTGTCTATGGCCAAAGCTCCACTGACTGGGATTGTACAGTTGCTTCTGTGGCGACTCTCTCAGAATGTCTACTTTTCGCCTCATTGCACTTTTCACGAAGTTTCGCCAGACGGCACTAGAAAAAACAAGAAGAAACCTAAGCCAGTTCTTAACAAGTTCAACAAAAGGTTGTGCGGATCAGTTCATCTAATTACTCGCCTCGACTCAAATATGATCCGAGCGGTTCTGCTTCTGTTCTGCATGAGCGCAGCCATCTACGGATCTTTGAGCTGCCCTTCCTCAAAGAAATGTGAGTATAGGTTATTCTCCTGCGCTTTAGCTTGTACTCATGCTGAGCTGCATTCACGATAATACTGCCGCCTTTCAGCTAAGCTTGTTGCACTTCCGGAAACGCAGAAGGATCCGAAAGAGCACAACGCTTTGAGAAATCCAGGTGAGGAGACTTCGGCTTTAAAGTTGATTTTCCAATAGCGATATCCCTACATACTGTAAGCCCCCCTCTATATGCCCGATCAGCTTGTACCCTTTAAGCCAGGGACCCAAAGCTTTTTTACCTGAAAAGCCAGATAGAGAACTCAGCGCATGACTGCGGGTCACAGGAGGGGACAAAGGAGCGGGAAAAGAGAAGAGAGACAGGAGAGAAGAAACGAGGAAATAAGTGAGAAGAGAGAAGAGGAGAGAGGAGACGGGAAAAGGAAGAAAAGCAGAAGAAGAGAGAGGAGAGAGCAGAAAGGCGAGAGAGGAAATGGAAAAAAGAAAGTAGAAAAGGAGAGAAGAAGATAGGAGAGAGGAGAAGAGAGAAAAGCAGGAGAAAAGAGAGGAGAGAGCAGAGAGAGGGAAATTCGATTCGACTATCTGTAGAGAGTTCGGAAGACACAAATTCTGAGCGTGCCAAATTGCTATTGTGAGGTTCCAAAGGACCTCTTGGCCGGATCGAGAGGCCTCATTTTGTTTGGCATTTTTTTGTTTTCATTTTTGTTTCTCAATAGCTTTTCTTGCCTTTGACAAACGGTTTAGCTTGTGCTCATGCTGAGCTGCATTCACGATAGTACTGCCGCCTTTCAGCTAAGCTTGTTGCACTTGCGGAAACGCAGAAGGATCCGAAAGAGCACAACGCTTTGAGAAATCCAGGTGAGGAGACTTCGGCTTTAAAGTTGATTTTCCAATAGCGATATCCCTACATACTGTAAGCCCCCTCTCCATGCCCGATCAGCTTGTACCTTTAAGCCAGCGACCGGAAAACACTTCTACCTTGAAAGCCAGATAGAGAACTCAGCGCATGACTGCGGGTCACAGGGGATGGGACAGTGTATTTCAGCCTAAAGAAAACACTTTTCTCAGAAATCAGGCAGGTACGACCTATTCAGTGAAATGAGCCGGTTCTGACTGAGGTGAAAATGGGTACAGAAACACACACGCTTTACTACTAAACAGGTTGGAATCCCAGATTCGCAAACTGAAGTCCACATGCGATTCCTCTAAGCTTCCAGTTGAGCTGCTTTCCTCCCTCATTTTATCTCCATTTAATCTGGACATCTGCTCAAGCTGATGTAAAATGCTCTCTACCGATTCCAACCCCAACAATTTTCCCATTTAGATAAATTCAAGCAGGGAGCGAAGGTCTATCCAGTTCTTCCAAGTGAGTAACTATTTGAGTTCATTTTGATGCATGATCTGTTGGATATTTCTGCATGATTTTATTGAAAATATGACCATTAGTTCGTGTATATCTGCTCACTTGGTGTTAATTAATGCTTCAGGTTCTATGGAGGCATGCTACATGGCATATAGTGACTTTTATGAGGCCGAGTACGAATCGATAGCCATCAAAGAGATGTCGCACGGCTCACACCTGATTTGCGCTACCGAGTGTATAAGGCGTGATCTCTACAGCAAATTGAAATACTTCGCCATCGGTAATGGTAACAAATGCATGTGTGCTGAGGACTTGCCTGAAAAGAGAGTACCAGGAGGTTCATTAAAATTGGTGGCCAATACAAGTTGCTCGCTCCGATGCCCAGGAAATCACAGGGAATCGTGCGGTGGTCTATATAATCTGGCATATTTTCGCCTTAGTTCAACACTTACTCCTCCGAAAACAGGCGAGTATTCATTTTTGGAAATTTGCCTTTGTTCACATCTTACCATTGTATACGATTCTCCAATGAGACTTCAATTCTTCTCACGAGTCTTGCAATGCTTCCAGTTGAGCTGCTCTCCTCCCTCATTTTATCTCCATTTAATCTGGAAATCTGCTCAAGCTGATGTAAAATGCTCTCTACCGATTCCAACCCCTACAATTTTCCCATTTAGATAAATTCAAGCAGGGAGCGAAGGTCTATCCAGTTCTTCCAAGTGAGTAACAATTTGAGTTCATTTTGATGCATGATCTGTTGGATATTTCTGCATGATTTTATTGAAAATATGACCATTAGTTTGTGTATATCTGCTCACTTGGTGTTAATTAATGCTTCAGGTTCTATGGAGGCATGCTACATGGCATATAATGACTTTTATGAGGCCGAGTACGAATCGATAGCCATCAAAGAGATGTCGCACGGCTCACACCTGATTTGCGCTACCGAGTGTATAAGGCGTGATCTCTACAGCAAATTGAAATACTTCGACATCGGTAATGGTAACAAATGCATGTGTGCTGAGGACTTGCCTGAAAAGAGAGTACCAGGAGGTTCATTAAAATTGGTGGCCAATACAAGTTGCTCGCTCCGATGCCCAGGAAATCACAGGGAATCGTGCGGTGGTCTATATAATCTGGCATATTTTCGCCTTAGTTCAACACTTACTCCTCCGAAAACAGGCGAGTATTCATTTTTGGAAATTTGCCTTTGTTCACATCTTACCATTGTATACGATTCTCCAATGAGACTTCAATTCTTCTCACGAGTCTTGCAATGCTTCCAGTTGAGCTGCTCTCCTCCCTCATTTTATCTCCATTTAATCTGGAAATCTGCTCAAGCTGATGTAAAATGCTCTCTACCGATTCCAACCCCAACAATTTTCCCATTTAGATAAATTCAAGCAGGGAGCGAAGGTCTATCCAGTTCTTCCAAGTGAGTAACAATTTGAGTTCATTTTGATGCATGATCTGTTGGATATTTCTGCATGATTTTATTGAAAATATGACCATTAGTTTGTGTATATCTGCTCACTTGGTGTTAATTAATGCTTCAGGTTCTATGGAGGCATGCTACATGGCATATAATGACTTTTATGAGGCCGAGTACGAATCGATAGCCATCAAAGAGATGTCGCACGGCTCACACCTGATTTGCGCTACCGAGTGTATAAGGCGTGATCTCTACAGCAAATTGAAATACTTCGCCATCGGTAATGGTAACAAATGCATGTGTGCTGAGGACTTGCCTGAAAAGAGAGTACCAGGAGGTTCATTAAAATTGGTGGCCAATACAAGTTGCTCGCTCCGATGCCCAGGAAATCACAGGGAATCGTGCGGTGGTCTATATAATCTGGCATATTTTCGCCTTAGTTCAACACTTACTCCTCCGAAAACAGGCGAGTATTCATTTTTGGAAATTTGCCTTTGTTCACATCTTACCATTGTATACGATTCTCCAATGAGACTTCAATTCTTCTCACGAGTCTTGCAATGCTTCCAGTTGAGCTGCTCTCCTCCCTCATTTTATCTCCATTTAATCTGGAAATCTGCTCAAGCTGATGTAAAATGCTCTCTACCGATTCCAACCCCTACAATTTTCCCATTTAGATAAATTCAAGCAGGGAGCGAAGGTCTATCCAGTTCTTCCAAGTGAGTAACAATTTGAGTTCATTTTGATGCATGATCTGTTGGATATTTCTGCATGATTTTATTGAAAATATGACCATTAGTTTGTGTATATCTGCTCACTTGGTGTTAATTAATGCTTCAGGTTCTATGGAGGCATGCTACATGGCATATAGTGACTTTTATGAGGCCGAGTACGAATCGATAGCCATCAAAGAGATGTCGCACGGCTCACACCTGATTTGCGCTACCGAGTGTATAAGGCGTGATCTCTACAGCAAATTGAAATACTTCGCCATCGGTAATGGTAACAAATGCATGTGTGCTGAGGACTTGCCTGAAAAGAGAGTACCAGGAGGTTCATTAAAATTGGTGGCCAATACAAGTTGCTCGCTCCGATGCCCAGGAAATCACAGGGAATCGTGCGGTGGTCTATATAATCTGGCATATTTTCGCCTTAGTTCAACACTTACTCCTCCGAAAACAGGCGAGTATTCATTTTTGGAAATTTGCCTTTGTTCACATCTTACCATTGTATACGATTCTCCAATGAGACTTCAATTCTTCTCACGAGTCTTGCAATGCTTCCAGTTGAGCTGCTCTCCTCCCTCATTTTATCTCCATTTAATCTGGAAATCTGCTCAAGCTGATGTAAAATGCTCTCTACCGATTCCAACCCCAACAATTTTCCCATTTAGATAAATTCAAGCAGGGAGCGAAGGTCTATCCAGTTCTTCCAAGTGAGTAACAATTTGAGTTCATTTTGATGCATGATCTGTTGGATATTTCTGCATGATTTTATTGAAAATATGACCATTAGTTTGTGTATATCTGCTCACTTGGTGTTAATTAATGCTTCAGGTTCTATGGAGGCATGCTACATGGCATATAATGACTTTTATGAGGCCGAGTACGAATCGATAGCCATCAAAGAGATGTCGCACGGCTCACACCTGATTTGCGCTACCGAGTGTATAAGGCGTGATCTCTACAGCAAATTGAAATACTTCGCCATCGGTAATGGTAACAAATGCATGTGTGCTGAGGACTTGCCTGAAAAGAGAGTACCAGGAGGTTCATTAAAATTGGTGGCCAATACAAGTTGCTCGCTCCGATGCCCAGGAAATCACAGGGAATCGTGCGGTGGTCTATATAATCTGGCATATTTTCGCCTTAGTTCAACACTTACTCCTCCGAAAACAGGCGAGTATTCATTTTTGGAAATTTGCCTTTGTTCACATCTTACCATTGTATACGATTCTCCAATGAGACTTCAATTCTTCTCACGAGTCTTGCAATGCTTCCAGTTGAGCTGCTCTCCTCCCTCATTTTATCTCCATTTAATCTGGAAATCTGCTCAAGCTGATGTAAAATGCTCTCTACCGATTCCAACCCCTACAATTTTCCCATTTAGATAAATTCAAGCAGGGAGCGAAGGTCTATCCAGTTCTTCCAAGTGAGTAACAATTTGAGTTCATTTTGATGCATGATCTGTTGGATATTTCTGCATGATTTTATTGAAAATATGACCATTAGTTTGTGTATATCTGCTCACTTGGTGTTAATTAATGCTTCAGGTTCTATGGAGGCATGCTACATGGCATATAGTGACTTTTATGAGGCCGAGTACGAATCGATAGCCATCAAAGAGATGTCGCACGGCTCACACCTGATTTGCGCTACCGAGTGTATAAGGCGTGATCTCTACAGCAAATTGAAATACTTCGCCATCGGTAATGGTAACAAATGCATGTGTGCTGAGGACTTGCCTGAAAAGAGAGTACCAGGAGGTTCATTAAAATTGGTGGCCAATACAAGTTGCTCGCTCCGATGCCCAGGAAATCACAGGGAATCGTGCGGTGGTCTATATAATCTGGCATATTTTCGCCTTAGTTCAACACTTACTCCTCCGAAAACAGGCGAGTATTCATTTTTGGAAATTTGCCTTTGTTCACATCTTACCATTGTATACGATTCTCCAATGAGACTTCAATTCTTCTCACGAGTCTTGCAATGCTTCCAGTTGAGCTGCTCTCCTCCCTCATTTTATCTCCATTTAATCTGGAAATCTGCTCAAGCTGATGTAAAATGCTCTCTACCGATTCCAACCCCAACAATTTTCCCATTTAGATAAATTCAAGCAGGGAGCGAAGGTCTATCCAGTTCTTCCAAGTGAGTAACAATTTGAGTTCATTTTGATGCATGATCTGTTGGATATTTCTGCATGATTTTATTGAAAATATGACCATTAGTTTGTGTATATCTGCTCACTTGGTGTTAATTAATGCTTCAGGTTCTATGGAGGCATGCTACATGGCATATAATGACTTTTATGAGGCCGAGTACGAATCGATAGCCATCAAAGAGATGTCGCACGGCTCACACCTGATTTGCGCTACCGAGTGTATAAGGCGTGATCTCTACAGCAAATTGAAATACTTCGCCATCGGTAATGGTAACAAATGCATGTGTGCTGAGGACTTGCCTGAAAAGAGAGTACCAGGAGGTTCATTAAAATTGGTGGCCAATACAAGTTGCTCGCTCCGATGCCTAGGAAATCTCATAGAATTTTGCGGTGGAGCATCTGAAATAGCGTACTTCCGCCTGAGATCAACAGCTTGATCCTGCGTTTAGTTAAGGAACTCCACAGATGCTGCTCAGAAGTCGACAAATGATCCACAGCAGCGTGACAGTACTTTAGTTCTTTAATTTGGTTAGCAAGTGTAGTTAATTAAATAGAATTTAACTCGGCACAGGATTTCAAATTCATATTGTAGCATTGTGCTTTTAAGCATCGATGCATTTTAGGAAGCAAGCCAATCTTTTTGCGTTTCTTACATTTAGCTACTAAGTAAGAGTTCCCAAGCAGTTGCATTATTTTTTATTATATATTCGATATTGTAGCTTAGCGAATCGCTCTTTCTTCAGTTGAACTAAACTTCAAGCGAGCAACATATGTAAAAGCACCCAGCTTACCAGCTTGCACTATAACCACTATTTGTATTCGATATGCACATAGTTGAAACCAATAAAATCAGCGAAACTCATACACCAGATCAGCTTCTCCAAGCAGTCTCAATGTGTTTAGTGCATTTTTTTACGAGTAAATACATGTATCAAAAACTAAGACTAATGCTGCATACTAGCCTTAAGTATAAAGGCAGAGTTTTATTTATTACGAGGCCAACTCCTCCTTCGGAGAAGAAAGGGGAAGAACTCCCATCACCGGAATTCCATTCCCTGAAATATCCATCAACTGAAATTCCACGTTTTGAACCCTATCTTCCAAATCGTCTCCAAATTCTTTACAAAACTTTTCAAAGACCTTTACAAAACTTTTCTCCTCTCTCTTGACTCTCTTCTCTCTCCTCTCTCTTATCTCATCTCTACCCCTACTCCCTTATTTATCTCTTCTCCCTCGTCTTTCGTCTGTACCCTCTCCTGTCTCTTGTCCCGTCTCTTCTCTCTTATCTCTCCTTCTTCTCTCCTCTCTCATATGTCATCTCTACTCACTTATCTATCGTCTCTCTTAACCCTCTCTCTCTCACTTCTCTTTTTTTCCTCTCCCTGCTCCTTTCATCTTCTCCCCTCTCTTCTCTAATCTCTAATCTCTTCTCTCTTATGTTCTCACTCATCTCTTCTCATCGCATCTCTCATCTCTCCTCTCCTCTCCTCACTACTTTCCTCTCTTAACTCTCTCATCTCTGATCTTTCATCTCTCTCCTCTCTCCTCTCTCTCTTCTCCTTTCGCTTCTCTCTCCTCTCTCTCCTCTCATCTCTACTACCTTATTTATATCTTCTCCCTGGTCTTTTGTCTCTACTCTCTCCTGTCTCCTGTCTCCCCTCTTTTCTCCTCTCTTCTCTCTCCTCTCTCCCCTCCTCTCTCATCTCTCATCTCCTCATCTCACTCTTTCTTTCTCCTCTACTCTCCCCTCTCTTCTATTTCCTCTGTACGCTCTTATCCCTCATCTATTCTCTCTCCTATCATCTCTCTTGTCTCTCTCTGCTATCTCATATCTCCCATCTCATCTCCTCTCTCCTCTTCTCTTCTCTCTCCTTCGTTCTCGCCTTACTCCCCTTTTCTCTCCCATCTGTCATGTCTAATCTCTCCACTCATTTCTACTCTGTTTTCTATCATCTAATCTCTCTTCTCTTTTCATTCTTCTCTTTACTCTCTTCTCTGACTGATTGAAGATGCCAAATCCATCAAGATGCTCTCCGCGAAGCAGAAATCCTGTCCGTGCAACTGAAAACCGTCGAAATCCGCTCCGTGAAACTGGACTCCTTCGAAATCATCTCCTTGAAACTTAAATCCATCAAAATTGTCTCCATAAAACAGAACTCAATCATAAATTATCTCCGCGAAACAGAAATCCTCTCCGTGAAGCTGAACATCATCGAAATCCTCTCCGTGAAACTGAACACCATCGAAATCCTCTCCACGAAACAGAAATCCTCTCCGTCAAAATTAAAACATTGAAATCGTCTCCGCTAAACTGGACTCAATCGAATCTTTTCCGCCAAACAACTCAACTCTCCGGATTCATTGGTTAGGGTTAGGGTTAGGGTTAGGGTTAGAACTACACACAGCTAGCTTCGTGTTAAAAGGCACTGATGAAAATATTGAACTAATTGAATCAATTCATTGCGCAACCGATTTCACAGTCAGTCAGTCAGTATCAGTCTCAGTTAAAGTTAGCAAAAACATTGCGCAATCTAAATCAACCCTCCAATACACAGCAGCAGTGAGAAGTTGAACCCTCCCCCAACTTTATCTATTACGTCTCGCAAAACTGAGTACAATCTTTGCAGAAAGTTAAAAGTATGGAAATAGTTTTTCAAATGCTGTGCTTTTTCTTTTCATATTTAAAGCAAACAATTTATATCCCCGAACTCAGCGTTGCAAGATCTTTCCAGCAATATAAGTCTCTCCTCTCAAAGTTTAAAACTCGAGGAACAGTTAGCGTTTGAAATTTACCGATTTCCCGACTGCTTGCTAGAGAAGCTCGCAATTCATTGAATTTCACTGCCAAACTAATACACAGGGCTGCCTATGGAGAAAAAAGGCGCCAATAATAAAACCAATTGAATCTCGACACAGTCCTGACTCCTATCTATCTGTTTACACTGTACAACTGCTATGTACACTCAGCCCAAGCCCAACCCCCCGTTCTGGGGGAAGCATTAAATTTAACTGAACCCCCCAACACGCGGGGGGTTTTATTTCCACTCGCACCAACCACCCCTCAATACACAGCGGCCCGCGGGCGGAGGTTGGGGTGGCTATTTTTACAAACTGGCTTCAGCCCCAGGCAGAGTAGCCAAAGAAGGTTATTGGGGGTTAAAAAAGCAGTTTTCTGCTTTTTTAGGGACGTTAAAATGTGAAAATTAAAAATTAAAATAGCCTAAAGCCTGCTCCGGAAAATTTGCAGTTTTCCCAAATAAGTTTCAACGCTGACTTGGCAGAATTGTAGGAGTTCACTTGCTACATACAGACAGACAGACATACAGACAGACAAACATCGCGTCAGTTTTAGTATTAGGACGAGGCCAACTCCTCCTCTGGAGGAGAAAGGGGAAGAATTCCCATCACCGGAACTCCATTCCCTGAAATGCCATTCCCTGAATCCCATCATCCAACTCCTCTCCGCGAAACTGAACATCATCGAAATCCTCTCCGTAAAAGATAACTCCATCAAAAACCTCTCCGTGAAACTGACATTCATCAAAATCCTCTCCGAGAAACAGAAATCCTCTCCGTTAAACTGGACTTCATGGAAATCCTCTGCGTGAAACTGACATCCATCAAAATCGTCTCCGCGAAACAGAAATTCTCTCCTTAAAACTGGACTGAATCGAAATTTTCTCCGTCAAAAAGAATCAACTCTCAGGATTTAGTGGTTAGGGTTAGGGTTAGGGTTAGAGCTACAACGCAGCAGCGTGTTGAAAGGCGCCGATAAAAAATTGAACCAATTAAATTCATTGAATGCGCAACCGATTTCACAGTCAGTCAGTATCAGTCTCGGTAAAAGTTAACAAAAAGATTGCGCAAACTAAATCAACCCTTCAATACACAGCGACTGACCCCCTTCCGCAGTGGCAATTAAAAGTTGAACCGCCCCTCCCCTCCCACCAACTGTTCGGGGTTGGTCGAACCCCCATTGAACTCCAAAATGAGTAACACTGCAGAAAGTTAAAAGTATGGAAATCGTTTTTTAAATGCTGTGCTTTTTGTTTTCACATTTAAAGCAAACAACTTATATCCCCGAACTCAGCGTTGCAAGATCTTTCCAGCAATGTAAGTCTCTCCTCTGAAAGTGTAAAACTTGAGGAACAGTTAGCGTTTGAAATTTCCTGATTTAAAGCATTGAAGTATCGAGTGTACGTTCACTGCCTGCTAAAGAGGCTCGCAAGTTTATTCAATGAATTTTACTGCCCAGCAAATACACATGGCTGCCTATTGAATGGCGCCGATAATAAAACCAATTAAATCTCGACACAGTCCTAGCTATCTCCTTACACTGTACAACTTCTATGTACACTCAGCCCAAGCCCAACCCCCCATTCCGGGGGAATCGTTAAATTTAATTGAACCCCTAACACGCGGGGGGGGTTTGCATTGAACGCGGAACACGCGCACTCACCCCCCCCCCAAAAACACAGCGACCCGCGGGCGGAGGTTGGGGTGGCTATTTTTACAAACTGGCTGCAGCCCCAGGCAGAGTGGCCAAAGAAGGTTATTGAGGGTTAAAAAAACAGTTTTCTGCTTTTTTAGGGATCTTAAAATGTAAAAATGAAAGAGTAAAATAGCTATAAACCCAATCCGGAAAATTTGCAGTTTTCCCATATAAGTTTCAACGCTGACTTGCCAGTAGTCTAGGAGAAAAATTGCAACACACAAACAAACATCGCACCACTTTTAGTATTAAGACGAGGCCAACTCCTCCTCTGGAGGAGAAAGGGGAAGAATTCCCATCACCGGAACTCCATTCCCTGAAATGCCATTCCCTGAATCCCATCATCCAACTCCTCTCCGCGAAACTGAACATCATCGAAATCCTCTCCGTAAAAGATAACTCCATCAAAAACCTCTCCGTGAAACTGACATTCATCAAAATCCTCTCCGAGAAACAGAAATCCTCTCCGTTAAACTGGACTTCATGGAAATCCTCTGCGTGAAACTGACATCCATCAAAATCGTCTCCGCGAAACAGAAATTCTCTCCTTAAAACTGGACTGAATCGAAATTTTCTCCGTCAAAAAGAATCAACTCTCAGGATTTAGTGGTTAGGGTTAGGGTTAGGGTTAGAGCTACAACGCAGCAGCGTGTTGAAAGGCGCCGATAAAAAATTGAACCAATTAAATTCATTGAATGCGCAACCGATTTCACAGTCAGTCAGTATCAGTCTCGGTAAAAGTTAACAAAAAGATTGCGCAAACTAAATCAACCCTTCAATACACAGCGACTGACCCCCTTCCGCAGTGGCAATTAAAAGTTGAACCGCCCCTCCCCTCCCACCAACTGTTCGGGGTTGGTCGAACCCCCATTGAACTCCAAAATGAGTAACACTGCAGAAAGTTAAAAGTATGGAAATCGTTTTTTAAATGCTGTGCTTTTTGTTTTCACATTTAAAGCAAACAACTTATATCCCCGAACTCAGCGTTGCAAGATCTTTCCAGCAATGTAAGTCTCTCCTCTGAAAGTGTAAAACTTGAGGAACAGTTAGCGTTTGAAATTTCCTGATTTAAAGCATTGAAGTATCGAGTGTACGTTCACTGCCTGCTAAAGAGGCTCGCAAGTTTATTCAATGAATTTTACTGCCCAGCAAATACACATGGCTGCCTATTGAATGGCGCCGATAATAAAACCAATTAAATCTCGACACAGTCCTAGCTATCTCCTTACACTGTACAACTTCTATGTACACTCAGCCCAAGCCCAACCCCCCATTCCGGGGGAATCGTTAAATTTAATTGAACCCCTAACACGCGGGGGGGGTTTGCATTGAACGCGGAACACGCGCACTCACCCCCCCCCCCAAAAACACAGCGACCCGCGGGCGGAGGTTGGGGTGGCTATTTTTACAAACTGGCTGCAGCCCCAGGCAGAGTGGCCAAAGAAGGTTATTGAGGGTTAAAAAAACAGTTTTCTGCTTTTTTAGGGATCTTAAAATGTAAAAATGAAAGAGTAAAATAGCTATAAACCCAATCCGGAAAATTTGCAGTTTTCCCATATAAGTTTCAACGCTGACTTGCCAGTAGTCTAGGAGAAAAATTGCAACACACAAACAAACATCGCACCACTTTTAGTATTAAGACGAGGCCAACTCCTCCTCTGGAGGAGAAAGGGGAAGAATTCCCATCACCGGAACTCCATTCCCTGAAATGCCATTCCCTGAATCCCATCATCCAACTCCTCTCCGCGAAACTGAACATCATCGAAATCCTCTCCGTAAAAGATAACTCCATCAAAAACCTCTCCGTGAAACTGACATTCATCAAAATCCTCTCCGAGAAACAGAAATCCTCTCCGTTAAACTGGACTTCATGGAAATCCTCTGCGTGAAACTGACATCCATCAAAATCGTCTCCGCGAAACAGAAATTCTCTCCTTAAAACTGGACTGAATCGAAATTTTCTCCGTCAAAAAGAATCAACTCTCAGGATTTAGTGGTTAGGGTTAGGGTTAGGGTTAGAGCTACAACGCAGCAGCGTGTTGAAAGGCGCCGATAAAAAATTGAACCAATTAAATTCATTGAATGCGCAACCGATTTCACAGTCAGTCAGTATCAGTCTCGGTAAAAGTTAACAAAAAGATTGCGCAAACTAAATCAACCCTTCAATACACAGCGACTGACCCCCTTCCGCAGTGGCAATTAAAAGTTGAACCGCCCCTCCCCTCCCACCAACTGTTCGGGGGTTGGTCGAACCCCCATTGAACTCCAAAATGAGTAACACTGCAGAAAGTTAAAAGTATGGAAATCGTTTTTTAAATGCTGTGCTTTTTGTTTTCACATTTAAAGCAAACAACTTATATCCCCGAACTCAGCGTTGCAAGATCTTTCCAGCAATGTAAGTCTCTCCTCTGAAAGTGTAAAACTTGAGGAACAGTTAGCGTTTGAAATTTCCTGATTTAAAGCATTGAAGTATCGAGTGTACGTTCACTGCCTGCTAAAGAGGCTCGCAAGTTTATTCAATGAATTTTACTGCCCAGCAAATACACATGGCTGCCTATTGAATGGCGCCGATAATAAAACCAATTAAATCTCGACACAGTCCTAGCTATCTCCTTACACTGTACAACTTCTATGTACACTCAGCCCAAGCCCAACCCCCATTCCGGGGGAATCGTTAAATTTAATTGAACCCCTAACACGCGGGGGGGGTTTGCATTGAACGCGGAACACGCGCACTCACCCCCCCCCCAAAAACACAGCGACCCGCGGGCGGAGGTTGGGGTGGCTATTTTTACAAACTGGCTGCAGCCCCAGGCAGAGTGGCCAAAGAAGGTTATTGAGGGTTAAAAAAACAGTTTTCTGCTTTTTTAGGGATCTTAAAATGTAAAAATGAAAGAGTAAAATAGCTATAAACCCAATCCGGAAAATTTGCAGTTTTCCCATATAAGTTTCAACGCTGACTTGCCAGTAGTCTAGGAGAAAAATTGCAACACACAAACAAACATCGCACCAGTTTTAGTATTAAGATTATTGCTACGTACGAATAGCCACGTCGAGCCATAGACTAATAAAAAGCTATGGCTACAGGTCGTGAAGCAATCCAAGTCGATGAGCTTGGGGATAATAAAACGAGAAAGATCAGAGCTGATCATATTTAAGACGAGCCAGACTCGCATACCATCGCTACAATCATCGTGTGTGGCTTCTTCAAGACAACAACTAATAACTAGTCCGCGCAAATGGGCTGCTGTTTTTTTCAGCAAGGCAGCCACCCCAACCTCCGCTCGCCTGCCTCTCTCCCGATCTGGGCCCAGATGTGTAAAAGGGTTTCAAAATTGACTAACTTTCAGCTGCCATAAGTTTGCTCCACGTAAAGCGATTGACTTCAAACTTGACACAATTCTTTATTGACTCATTCTCTGTCAAAATGTAAAGTTTCAACTCTGTAACCCAATCAGAACAGAAACTGTAAGCATGTGAAGTTTGTCTGCTTTTTCTGTTGTTTGTGCCACTCACTCACTCATTCCCCAGAAACCAGACCAAGGGTCAGGCGATAAGGGCCGAATGGACATGGCAACGTACAGTGTTTTGGAATAACTTTTTTTATAGCCTTCTCTGCACCCCGAGAGTGGAGAGGCTACATTTAGCCATAACAGTTTAGTGAGAAATTCTAACCACTGCCCTCCCCTCTGTGTTGGCAAACTCTGCAGCAATTTGGCAATTGGAATTAAGACAGAAGGTCTCTTTATCGTCTAGCTTGACTACTTCAGTTCAGAGGCGGATTTAGAAATATAAAATCAGGGATGGCGGATTTTAACCGTAAGAGAGGAACGCCATACTTAACATAGAGGCGCGCTGTCATATATAGCTCGTACACTAACTATAGAGGGGCGCCATCATTTACACTAGAGGGGCGCATTACTGATCAAACTGAGGGCCGGGGCGGTGAGGACCTTTTTTGATGAGGACCTTGAGCTTATACCATGAAGTTACTCGTTGTCGTAATTAGCTAGGCAACTTCTATGCTTGTGTTTTCTCTTTTTTAGATCTAATTACTCTATCCATTCAATGTATTATACGGTAGTTCAGAACATTGATAATTTTTGGGACTGCGTAGGATTGATATTATGAATATGATTTCTAGTGAGCAATAAGCAAAAGCCTAGACAAGCAGTTAATCACTTTGAAGTGCCTGGGAAGATATGCGGACATGCCGGCGGTTCGGAACTTGCCAGAGAACATATCACGGGGGCAGGAATTCGCCCAGTGCTGACTCATCTGACCCCGGAATGTCATTTGCGCTACGCTGATGAAAATACGAGTAATCCACGTTTCACAGGATCTTGGCCTGGCTTACCATACCTATTCCAGGTGTTCTGTTCATCTAGGAGCTGCTCAACTCGGTCAACAATCCGAAGGCGTAGACAAGGCGCTTCATTTCACTGACCCGCTTCTGCTAATCTTCTTTATTATCTGTTGTCAGTTCAGTTGTGGTCTGGGTACCTCTCATTTCGCCGATTCTCGTTTCGCCGATTCTCGTTTCGCCGATTCTCGTTTCGCCGACATTCTCATTTCGCCGGTTCTCGGTTCGCCGACATTCTCATTGTACCGATTCTCGGTTCGCCGACATTCTCATTTCGCCGATTCTCATTTCGCCGACATTATCATTTCGCCGATTCTCGTTTCGCCGACATTCTCATTTCGCCGATTCTCGGTTCGCCGAAATTAGTTTCATAACCATCTGGACATTAGACAATAGACAACTACGCTCGTACACTAATGCAAGTGTGATTTAGATGTCTATGGCTTGAAAAATAAAGTATTGATTGTATTGGTAATATAGCTTTTTGCAGCCCATTTGGGCTTACGGGCATTTAATTTAATCCAAGATACGTTTGCCAATGTAACGGAGCTTTTGTCTATGGTAGCAAGGCTGGCACAGCAGCATTTAATTTGGTCCAACAAGCATCAATTTGGTCCAAACGCTCGTGAGCCATTCGGCAAACTCCTGTCTTCTCGCAACCGTCTGCGGGTTGTTGCGTACCGCTGGAATGTCAGAGTCTCTACCGACAATTTTCTGTCGCTTTT
The DNA here is from genome assembly GCA_002269645.1 of Macrostomum lignano. Classification (NCBI taxonomy): domain Eukaryota; kingdom Metazoa; phylum Platyhelminthes; family Macrostomidae; genus Macrostomum; species Macrostomum lignano. The sequence continues at coordinate 77,138 of NIVC01002514.1, read as the reverse complement.
CCAGAGCTCTGCTGATAGCCGAACTCTGATAATATCCCATAATGTGAAGCAGCTGCCCTCCACGCGAACTTGGGACAAAAGTAGCTAATTGTAGTGCTGCTTGAGCCATGGTGCGTTTGCATGAAAGTTGGATGTTATTCCTCAACCTCCTTGTCCTTCTACCATACATATATACCACTGGCTATAGACTTTTTACCATAGACTATGCAGAAGGATTACCATAGACTATACAGAAGGAAGAATTCCTAATTTTAACTTTTTTTCAAGCCATAGAGATCTAAATCACACTTGCATTAGTGTAGTTGTCTATGGTCTATTGTCCAGATGGTTATGAAACTAATTTCGGCGAACCGAGAATCGGCGAAATGAGAATGTCGGCGAAACGAGAATCGGCGAAATGATAATGTCGGCGAAATGAGAATCAGCGAAATGAGAATGTCGGCGAACCGAGAATTGGCGAAATGAGATTCGGCGAAACGAGAATCGGCGAAACGAGAATCGGCGAAACGAGAATCGGCGAAATGAGAATCGGCGAAATGAGAGGTACCCTTGTGGTCTGTTTTCTTTCATCAAGCTTATTGCTTTGTTCTCCCTTAATACAGTCTTTAAATGCGACACAAGTCTAAATGATAGAGGGGGTGGTTATTGGTTGAGTGCAAGCAAGAAAAGGAGGGGTGGGTGGAGTGCTCGATTAGGAAAGAGGCGAGATTGAAGAGCCAATCAGAAGGCAGCGAGGGAGAGAGATAAGAAATAACAAGATTAAATTAGACACAGGGAGAGAAAACAGAGTAAACAGAGACAAGTGCAGCTGAACTGAAGAAATGACTAAAGAAAGTCGCGACAGTTCATAAAAAAACAGTTTGTCACGGTTCCATCCAACCGTCAATATCTATACTAATCTAGCACTTCATCTGGGTGTGTACTTGTGTGGTTGATTTTTATAAAGACAGTTCAACCAATTCTCTTAAAATTGGGTACCTCTCATTTTGCCGATTCTCGTTTCGCCGATTCTCGTTTCGCCGTAATTAATTTCATAACCATCTGGACATTAGACCATAGACAACTACACTAATGCAAATGTGATTTAGATGTCTATGGCTTGAAAAATTAAGTTAAAATTAAGAATTCTTCCTTCTGCATAGTCTATAGTAAAAAGTCTATAGCCAGTGGTATATATGTATGATAGGAGGTCGATGATCTAATGTCCAGATGGTTATGAAATTAATTTCGGCGAAACGAGAATCGGCGAATGCTGAGAAATCATTAGCGATTGACTGGGCGTGCAGTTTTTGAGTGCAGGAATGACTTTTTTGAGCAACGGTAATTTAAATAATTGGGATTGAGAAATAGGCAAGGATTGCTGATAACAATCATGGTTTGATAACTAGCTATTGGAAAATTCGAGAAATAAGAGCAGATAAGAAATCAATCGATAATTCAACTGAATTGATGGAAACTCTGGGCACAGAGAAATTATGTGATAAAGCTATAAAATAAAAAACAGACTAAATGATTAACTCGTAAATTGATAATGACCCTCTTGACCCCGCAATGTGAAATCGAAAAGATAAGAACCATAAACTTACCCAAATTTACGGTCTGGTGGTACAAATTTCATATCTACATAAAAGCGTCAATCGACAATTATTCATTCCACACTTATTCATTCACGCTGACTGATGCAAAGATAAGGTGGCATGGATAGTTATGAACGCGAAAGCAGTCACATGATGAAATCAAAGACTTCTGGACTAGGAAGGACATCGCTACACTTTGGCAAAAATCATCAGCCAACACAATGTTTGAACGGATAGCTAATGCCATTTTTCTGTGAAAATTTATTAAACGCGACCAACTCGACGTCTGTTAAGTGTTAATTCTGGTAATCCACTTGCAGAAACTCGATCACTCAGTCACTCATTGGTTGCAGAGTTGTTCCAGTTGCAGAAACTCGCTCAGGCTAAGTGCTTTTGTACTCAATCCATAGCAGTACATGGTGCCGTTAAGACATTTGGCATCAACAGTCGACTGTCCAAGGGTTAGGCAGTCAAACACGCTTGGGGAATAGGCGATTGGGTCTGTGACAACCCTTGCGATAGAAGTAAAAGTGCCGTTCAGGTAATAGTTTTGATGTCCGGTCCCGTTAAAGACAAATCCAGCAGACAGTTGTCCATAAAATCCGTCCGTTGGCAGAGTGGATGGTGCGGCGGAGAAGAGACGAGAGGCTTCAGAGCCTCTACTATCGCTCAACCGGTTCATTTTAACCACATTATAAATGTATCCGTCATTCTGAATGAAAGAGCTGCCAAAGATGGAGCCGCATTGATCAAAATTGTGATAGTATTTGTACCTGCAAGATTTGATAGAGAATATTTGGTTAATTACTGCACCCAGTTGTAAATACAGTACATCCACATATTTTGACTACCTTATACGTGAAATTTTCGAGCTAAATCTGCTTACAGGGGACAGAGGAACAAAAGGGGGACATACGGGGAAACTTCCCTCCCCTACATGTCCTCCTCCACCAACTAAAACCGGAACACTTGAGGATATCGCTTCCCTGCAATGGGAAGTCATCCAAGGGAGGTCATCAAGGGGGACTGTCCCCATCCCTAGTGAAAATAGGCGGTCATGTTCCGTGGTAAAAAGTGTAGCTTGCCGCGCTAAATAGGCGCCAGCAGGTAGCTTGTGGCGCTAAACAGGCGCCAACAGGTAGCTTGTGGCGCTAAATAGGCGCCAACACGTAAACGTGCAGCCATCAGTGAGGTTTTCGACCTTCCCGTGGTTTATGCTCACCTAACTCATCAAATCAACAAGGTTTATGCACTAAACCTGATGTCAGGTACTATTTTAGGCATGCATTGTTTGAGATGCAGTAAGACCTAGGGTTGCTCTTACCCGCTATCAAATTGGTGTCTGGCTCGGACAAAGACCGAGTATTCGGCACCGAACTGAAAAAACTTCCAGAATCCGGGAGTCTCAGTCCTCAGGTAGGAGCCAGAGTGGCCTTTAAAGTGAGCACCATCTTCGTCAATGCCCACAGCTCGAGCCTTGAGGCAGAACAGTCTCGGGTTGACCTCATTCTTGAGACCGCTCCTTGAGAACTTGTAGAAAAGCTTCAGTTTGAGCTCAGTAAGCAAAGGCTTTGCCTCATCTGAAAAGCAATTTTGGCGAGTGCTCAGATTAGCGTGTGACAGAAGAACAGTTTAATTCGAGTCACACCGCCTGCAGCCGCTCACCGCAGTCTCCGCACAGCACATCGGTGTACTTGTAAGAGTCGCAGTCGCCGTCAGTCCATTGCTCGAGTTGGGAACACGCGTCTCCATGGTAACACAGGCGGGTGGTGATGTCGAAGTGGAATGCGTTGCAGGTGGGCAGTCGGGAGCAGGCGGCGGCGCACTGCAGCTTGCTGGCCAGGCGGTGCGGCAGCGGAGAGGCGGCCGCGGTGGGGCAGCGTCGGGTCTTCTCGAACGTCAGCTTGGAGGCGGAGGCAGCGACTGTCAAACTCAGGCAGAGCAGCAAGGGGAGCATGGCTGGTGATGTTGCCTGTCAGACTCAGTCTCAGGAAAGATCTATTTAGGGTTCAATTTGACATGGGAAATCCCAACTGCGCATTAAATCGACCTTTACTGCCCTGAAGGCGATTACTGAGCCAATAAATTATTAATGTGGCTTGGTAAAAATGCTTTTATTGAGACTGAAGATTGACGATGACAGAAAGATTTGTTATTATCACCGTTGGCAACTAATTTGAAGGAAGCTCTCAACTCTTAAAGAAGTCTTTAACGTCTCAAAGCTTTGACTTGATAATAACTTATGGAGAAAATGATTGATGCTTCGTTTGAGCGACTTTTAAAGCCAAAAATTAAGCCCAGGAAGCTGGATCTGCGACTACTGATGAAGAAGGAAGCCTCTGTGAATTACTAAACATGGGAAACTGCCTGGAGAAACCGGCTCCAAACTGTTCCTGCAATGCACAAGTGAAATTTACGTACAGTAGAGTTAAAAACCAAACGCGATCATTCAAGCGTCCCAGTCCCAGGTTGGCAAACACCTAAAATGACGCTCACAGATGCAGCACATCAGATGACTCGCTCACAGATGCAGCACACCAGATGACTCGCTCACAGATGCAGCACACCAGATGACTCACTCACAGATGCAGCACACCAGATGACTCACTCACAGATGCAGCACACCAGATGACTCACTCACAGATGCAGCACACCAGATGACTCACTCACAGATGCAGCACACCAGATGACTCACTCACAGATGCAGCACACCAGATGACTCACTCACAGATGCAGCACACCAGATGACTCACTCACAGATGCAGCACACCAGATGACTCACTCACAGATACAGCACACCAGATGACTCGCTCACAGATGCAGCACACCAGCTCATAGATGCAGCACACCAGCTCATAGATGCAGCACACCAGCTCACAGATACAGCACACCAGCTCACAGATGCAGCACACCAGCTCACAGATACAGTACACCAGCTCACAGATGCAGCACACCAGCTCATAGATGCAGCACACCAGCTCACAGATACAGCACACCAGCTCACAGATGCAGCACACCAGCTCACAGATACAGTACACCAGCTCACAGATACAGCACACCAGCTCACAGATACAGCACACCAGCTCACAGATACAGTACACCAGCTCACAGATACAGTACACCAGCTCACAGATACAGCACACCAGCTCACAGATACAGCACACCAGCTCACAGATACAGCACACCAGCTCACAGATACAGCACACCAGCTCACAGATACAGCACACCAGCTCACAGATACAGCACACCAGCTCACAGATACAGCACACCAGCTCACAGATGCAGCACACCAGCTCACAGATACAGCACACCAGCTCACAGATACAGCACACCAGCTCACAGATACAGCACACCAGCTCACAGATACAGCACACCAGCTCACAGATACAGCACACCAGCTCACAGATGCAGCACACCAGCTCACAGATACAGCACACCAGCTCACAGATACAACAACTCTGAGATGCGGCTTACACAACGGTGAAAAGTGCATTGGCTTGAAGATGACAAATTTTACCAGTCAAAGTCGGCTTAACGTTGCAGTGTAAAAGTAAAAGTACCCAACTCAAGCATATAGATCCGGAGTTGCACCTGAAAGAAGCTCGGTACGTAGGCGATCGGCCATTTTATTGTTAAAGCAACCATTATTATGACTCCGGCTGTAAATTAGTCTAATAAGCTCCAAGAATAGCTAACATTTTGTGAAATTTTTAAACCTCACAAAGCCTATATTAAAAATACGACTTGGAGCTGTGGGAACATCGTCACCTGTATGTTTTTACAGGCTACACGTGGATTTGGAGTATACTGTGGGTCTGAACGTTAAATATATCACGCGTGTTCTGCAGCAGTGGACAGTGCTGGCCTCACACACACGATCAGGCCATAACTACTGAGGACCTTGCCAGTGTACATGTATTGTAGTTGACTGTGTTAGGACTGCAGCTGGAGTTGTCATCTGTCAGGCGCTAAAAAACGTAATTAACCGTAAGTTCTATGTCAGCCGTGCAGACTCCTGACTATAGGTGTGTATGTTTCTTTGACTGACTGATCTCTTGAAACTGACGTACTCGTAGTACGGCTTTGTCATGGCGTGAAAGTGTCTTCCGTAGTTTGTCTTTTTTATTTGTCTTTCTGTGTTAGTGTCTGTCTGTCTTAGTGTCTGTCTGTGTTAGTGTCTGTCTGTGTTAGTGTCTGTCTGTGTTAGTTTCTGTCTGTCTTAGTGTCTGTCTGTCTTAGTGTCTGTCTGTCTTAGTGTCTGTCTGCGTTAGTGTCTGTCTGCGTTAGTGTCTGTCTGTCTTAGTGTCTGTCTGTCTTAGTGTCTGTCTGTCTTAGTGTCTGTCTTAGTGTCTGTCTGTCTGTCTGTCTTCGTATTGTCAATCAATCGTACTGTCGCTATTTTTACCCATCGGAACGCAGCTGCATCAGCAAATCTGGAATCAACATGTACTGGATAAAATTGTCGGCAAATCTGTTTCCAATGCTACTAACAGTAGCTCTCCTCGGACACCGGAACTGTTGTTATTGTTCATTAGACGCGGCAGCTGACGGCAGCGGCGGTGCAGCCGAGGACGCGGGGTTCAAGCTGGACGCCAATGTCATCAGAGACGCCATCGCCAGCGCGCTGAGAAGCGGCGACGGGCTCGGAGCTGGCGGCACCAGTCAAGATGGCTATGCGGAGGCTGCCCAGGTGAATCGGAGCACTGCCACTGCCGCTTGTGGTTTAAAGAATATTCATCTGCATGCATGCATCCACTCTGACCACTCTCTCACCAATTCACTCGTTAATTGCAAGTGAACATCTTCAACCAATTCCCTCGTCTGATTCCCTCCGATTGTCTCCTCTGATTCTCTCCGATTGTCTCCTCTGATTCCCTCCGATTGTCTCCTCTGATTCTCTCCGATTGTCTCCTCTGATTCCCTCCGATTGTCTCCTCTGATTCCCTCCGATTGTCTTCTCTGATTCCCTCCGATTGTCTCCTCTGATTCCCTCCGATTGTCTCCTCTGATTCTCTCCGATTGTCTCCTCTGATTCCCTCCGATTGTCTCCTCTGATTCCCTGCGATTGTCTCCTCTGATTCCCTCCGATTGTCTCCTCTGATTCCCTCCGATTGTCTTCTCTGATTCTCTCCGATTGTCTCCTCTGATTCCCTCCGATTGTCTCCTCTGATTCTCTCCGATTGTCTCCTCTGATTCCCTCCGATTGTCTCCTCTGATTCCCTGCGATTGTCTTCTCTGATTCCCTCCGATTGTCTCCTCTGATTCCCTCGGATTGTCTCCTCTGATTCCCTCCGATTGTCTTCTCTGATTCCCTCCGATTGTCTCCTCTGATTCCCTCCGATTGTCTCCTCTGATTCCCTGCGATTGTCTCCTCTGATTCCCTCCGATTGTCTCCTCTGATTCCCTCCGATTGTCTCCTCTGATTCCCTCCGATTGTCTTCTCTGATTCCCTCCGATTGTCTCCTCTGATTCCCTGCGATTGTCTCCTCTGATTCCCTCCGATTGTCTCCTCTGATTCCCTCCGATTGTCTCCTCTGATTCCTTTCGATTGTCTCCTCTGATTCCCTGCGATTGTCTCCTCTGATTCCCTCCGATTGTCTCCTCTGATTCCTTTCGATTGTCTCCTCTGATTCCCTGCGATTGTCTCCTCTGATTCCCTCCGATTGTCTCCTCTGATTCCCTGCGATTGTCTCCTCTGATTCCCTGCGATTGTCTCCTCTGATTCCCTCCGATTGTCTCCTCTGATTCCCTCCGATTGTCTCCTCTGATTCCCTCCGATTGTCTCCTCTGATTCCCTCCGATTGTCTCCTCTGATTCCCTCCGATTGTCTCCTCCGATTCCCTCCGATTGTCTTCTCTGATTCCCTGCGATTGTCTCCTCTGATTCCCTCCGATTGTCTCCTCTGATTCCCTCCGATTGTCTCCTCTGATTCCCTCCGATTGTCTCCTCTGATTCCCTGCGATTGTCTCCTCTGATTCCCTGCGATTGTCTCCTCTGATTCCCTGCGATTGTCTCCTCTGATTCCCTCCGATTGTCTCCTCTGATTCCCTCCGATTGTCTCCTCTGATTCCCTCCGATTGTCTCCTCTGATTCCCTCCGATTGTCTTCTCTGATTCCCTGCGATTGTCTCCTCTGATTCCCTCCGATTGTCTCCTCTGATTCCCTCCGATTGTCTCCTCTGATTCTCTCCGATTGTCTCCTCTGATTCCCTGCGATTGTCTCCTCTGATTCCCTGCGATTGTCTCCTCTGATTCCCTCCGATTGTCTCCTCTGATTCCCTGCGATTGTCTCATCTGATTCCCTCCGATTGTCTCCTCTGATTCCCTCCGATTGTCTCCTCTGATTCCCTCCGATTGTCTCCTCTGATTCCCCTGATGCGCTCTCTGATTGTCTTCCAATAAACTGTAAAACGCCTTTCCAATCCAAGAGTTGTCGGTATGTATGTGGGTAGGTATGCGATCGATTTCAGAAAAATTGGCTAAACAGTTTTTCTTCAAATTTGCATCATTCGATCAGAAATTTTCCCGTGAATTGAGACTGATTGAGGCTGACTGAGAAATTGATTATGTCATAATTTTTACTCTAACCGACATGGTGTAGGAGTTGATTTATAAGGGCCACAATTCATGTTCTCCAATAGACAAGAGATGGCTTAGATGCGAACAGACTGGACTAGATGCAACCTGCAATTTTTGCCCTAGCTACTTGCTGTCTGGGGGATGCTTAGCTGGGGTATGCTTGCCATCTGGGGGATGATTGCTGTTGGGGGGGGTGGAAGGTACTTGCTATCTGAGAGGGGGTTGCTAGCTATCTACGGATTCTTTCTATCCAGGGATGCTTGCTATCTTGGTGGATGCTTGCTATCTGGATGATGCTTGCTATCTTGGTGGATGCTTGCTATCTGGGTGGATGCTTGCTATCTTGGTGGATGCTTGCTATCTGGATGATGCTTGCTATCTTGGTGGATGCTTGCTATCTTGGTGGATGCTTGCTATCTGGATGATGCTTGCTATCTTGGTGGATGCTTGCTATCTGGATGGATGCTTGCTATCTGGGTGGATGCTTGCTATCTAGATGATGCTTGCTATCTGGATGATGCTTGCTATCTGGGTGGATGCTTGCTATCTAGATGATGTTTGCTACCTGGATGATGCTTGCTATCTGGATGAATGCTTGCTATCTGGGTGGATGCTTGCTATTTGGATGAATGCTTGCTATCTGGGTGGATGCTTGCTATCTGGGGGATGCTTGCTATTTGGATGAATGCTTGCTATCTGGGTGGATGCTTGCTGTCTGGGGGATGCTTGCTGTCTGGGTGATGCTTGCTATCTAGATGATGTTTGCTACCTGGATGATGCTTGCTATCTGGATGAATGCTTGCTATCTGGGTGGATGCTTGCTATTTGGATGAATGCTTGCTATCTGGGTGGATGCTTGCTATCTGGGGGATGCTTGCTATTTGGATGAATGCTTGCTATCTGGGGGATGCTTGCTATTTGGATGAATGCTTGCTATCTGGGTGGATGCTTGCTATCTGGGGGATGCTTGCTATTTGGATGAATGCTTGCTATCTGGGTGGATGCTTGCTGTCTGGGGGATGCTTGCTGTCTGGGGGATGCTTGCTGTCTGGGGGATGCTTTCTGTCTGGGGGATGCTTGCTATCTGGATGGATGCTTGCTATCTGGATGGATGCTTGCTATCTGGGGGATGCTTGCTATCTGGGGGAATGCCTTCTATTTTTGTGAAGGCTAATTTTATTGTGTACTTCTGTGACTTTTATAAAAAAGAGATTCATAGCAAACATCTTTGTCCATGACAATTTTACTCGAATAAGATGATTTATAAAAGTGAAGAAGGCATCGGTTCTTAAGAAAATGTGCTTTTAAATGGATTTGCGTGAATAATTTTTGCATATTGGGCGCCCCGAAAGGGGGGGGGGCATTAGATTGCTAGCTCTAAAATTCATCTTCAAGTTGCTCCTCAAATGCCCTTCCAAAATATTTTTCCTTAAACACCCGATTCGCCGCAGGAGTACCTGGAGCACGTGCAGGCAGTTCTAACAGAGGCCTCCGCTCCCATTGAGATGTACATCAGGGAGCAGCTGGCAGACCTGGACACTCTGTCCCGCATACTGGCCGAGCTGAGCAAGCGAAAGCTGAATCAAAATTCCGCACTCAGACTGGCTGCCCGTCTGTTGAAAGGCCCAGCAAAAGAGCTGGTCCTGCCAACCCTCACAGGTCAACATGATGAGGCCGAGTTCGATTATTCCAACAGTAAAGCCGCACAGCTCATTACCGATGCCCTAAAAGAGTTAAACAGTTTTCTATCTGAGAGCGAAGGAAAATCGAAAGACACTGACAGCCTCACTGATCGGTTGAAGGCATACGGCGAGAAACTGGGTTCTGGGGGACCGATCAGGGAATACCTGGATGCAGTGCTCGACCGGATGTTGGAGCTCGAGGGACGGAAGGTGAGAATTCGAATATTATATCCTTGATCCTTTATCTGCTACGTTTTCTATCAATCTGATTGCTCTGCCACAATCGAGAATCCGATTTTTACTAACACCCAAATCCCACCACTCTATCGCCCGTCGCCCCATTCACCTCATCTCCCATCACCCCATCTCCCACCACCCCATCTCCCATCACTTCATCTCCCATCACCCCATCTCCCATAACCCCATCTCCCATCACCCCATCTCCCATCACCCCATCTCTCATCACCCCATCTCCCATCACCCCATCTCCCATCACCCCATCTCCCATCACCCCATCTCCCATCACCCCATCTTCCATCATCCCATCTCCCATCACACCCATCCCTATGTACACGTCTCCAGGTTCGCTTCAACGTAGAATTCCCTAACGCCAAAGGCAAAGGCGAAGACTCGACTTCTTCCTCGAACGACAATGTCAACGACGAAGCTCCATCGCTGGGCGAGCCGCGGGTGAGCCGACTGCCAGACACTGATGACCAAGACGGCGACAAGTCGACATCGTCAGCAGAGGAGGACGGTGGCAAACCCCTCCTAGACCAGGTGCTGTGCCGCAAAGCGGCTGAGACCATTGCAGCCCGGCTGGCCAAGGACGATGAGTCAGGAAAACAGCGGATTGAAGAGCTGAGGCGGCGCCAGTACCAACCGGCTGGACTGGATGGTCAGTCGGCAGTCTTGATAATGCAGTTATCGACACATAATTTGACCCATCCGACACCCTAATTTGCAACCCATCCGACACCTAATTTGACCCATCCGACACCTAATTTGCAACCCATCCGACACCTAATTTGACCCATCCGACACCCTAATTTGCAACCCATCCGACACCTAATTTGACCCATCCGACACCTAATTTGACCTATCTGATACCTAATTAGACCTATCTGATGATACCTAATTTTCCCCATCCGACACCTAATTTGACACATCTGACACCTAATTTGCCTCATGTGACATCTAATTTGACCCATCTGATACCTATAATTTGACCCAATTGGACACCTATCTACATGTACATGTAATATGCTCCATTCGATGCCTGTAGACAATAGGAGCGTGTTAGCGGATAGGAGGCCCGCTGTAGGAAGAGCCCTGAAAAAATTTTCAAATCCAACACCCGTCATTTCAGCCATGCTGGAGGCCATCGAAGGCTGCCTGTAGAGCGTGCGCGCGATCGCATCCGAAAAATCGAAGAGATGACTATCCAAAGCAATTGATGATTTGAAATGACACAACACGAAGTGAAACTCGTCAAGGAATCGGTTCTGGGCTTTAAGTTGCCCTTTGTGGGCCGCTATTATATTTGAATTAATGAGCGGACTCTTCGAGAAATAAAAACACTTCATATACATGCTAAAATGTATAATTAAATCTATGGAAATGCTAGCATTCAATTTTTTCTGTTGATCTTGGAGGCCCAGCAACTGGGGATATGGCCCAGCAACTGAGGATCTGAGAGGCTGGCCCAGCAACTGAGGATCTGAGAGGCTGGCCCAGCAACTGAGGATCTGGGAGGCTGGCCCAGCAACTGAGGATCTGGGAGGCTGGCCCAGCAACTGATGATCTGGGAGGCTGGCCCGGCAACTGAGGATCTGGGAGGCTGGCCCAGCAACTGATGATCTGGGAGGCTGGCCCAGCAACTGATGATCTGGGAGGCTGGCCCAGCAACTGAGGATCTGGGAGGCTGGCCCAGCAACTGAGGATCTGGGAGGCTGGCCCAGCAACTGAGGATCTGGGAGGCTGGCCCAGCAACTGAGGATCTGGGAGGCTGGCCCAGCAACTGAGGATCTGGGAGGCTGGCCCAGCAACTGAGGATCTGGGAGGCTGGCTCAGCAACTGAGGATCTGGGAGGCTGGCCCAGCAACTGAGGATCTGGGAGGCTGGCCCAGCAACTGAGGATCTGGGAGGCTGGCCCAGCATTTGCACTCAACAACAGTAAAAAATGCTACCCTCTACCGCAGGTCATTTTTGCAGTTCTGCGACTGCAAAAATTGTTTGCGAGATGCGAGAGTTGGGATGTGAGAGAAGAAAACAGATCGGGGAGAGCGAAGAGAGAAGAGATGAGGGAAAGGACAAGTTTGGCGACCCCTGTGCTAAATGAACAAAAAACAGCAACAACAAACTGGAATTTCATCGCGCACTACACAGAGCTACGCAGAGAATCGCAAATTTTTTTATTTCACTCATTTCGGCCTTTTCGTTTCCGTTTCTGTATATTTTATTTATGCTCGCATTTAAATTACAGTTAGTGGCAAAAAAACAGAAAATATTCAGACGCAATGCACTGCTTATAACAGCTAGTAATAATACCTGTTTAAACCCTTTGTTGGTACAAGCGCACTTCTAGACTGTCTCTCATATCAGGAAAGCTGAATCGGAATAAAAATTTCGCTTCACTGCACTATATATACAATGCAGATTTCAGTAGTAAATTATACACTACTCATCCTCATTGCCCTACTATCAGTAAGTAGATAGAATACGTCCTTCAAATCTAAACTTTTACCTTTAGAGTCTGTAATATTTATAATAATAATATTTAATTTAAGCAGCAAGAACAGAACAACAAGTTCTCCACAGAGGACAGACGCTCAAAGCCGCACTGCAAAATGTGGATTCAGAATTCCGCGCGACAAGCTTAAACAAGCCTTAAACGTTGACTTCGGCTGTTACTTTCAAATGTCGTCAATGTCCTCTTCGCTATCGGATTTGTCAGTTTCACTGTCCGATTCTGCTGAGTCGCCGGCGTCGTCAGGGAAGACGGCAGTGTGATCGAATGCAATGTCCGCGTCCTCCTCGATTTTCACTGGCGCAGGATGGGAGGTTTAATTGGAATTGATGAGCGCCAGTCTACTGATAGTAGAAAGCTATGGAAATTTTAGTAAATGTAGAACAAAGCAATAATAATAAAGCCTGTCTGGCTGAGAAGGCCACCAAGTTTTATTGTAGTTCTTTGACAGATTGTGACACTGATTGTGAAAGTGAAAGATTGTGGCACTGAATGTGAAAGTGACAGATTGTGACACTGAATGTGAAAGTGACATATTGTGACACCGATTGTGAAAGTGACAGATTGTGGCACTGATTGTGAAAGTGACAGATTGTGGCACTGATTGTGAAAGTGACAGATTGTGGCACTGAATGTGAAAGTGACAGATTGTGGCACTGATTGTGAAAGTGACAGATTGTGGCACTGATTGTGAAAGTGACAGATTGTGGCACTGATTGTGAAAGTGACAGATTGTGGCACTGATTGTGAAAGTGACAGATTGTGACACTGATTGTGAAAGTGACAGATTGTGGCACTGATTGTGAAAGTGACAGATTGTGACACTGAATTTGAAAGTGACAGATTGTGACACTGATTGTGAAAGTGACAGATTGTGGCACTGATTGTGAAAGTGACAGATTGTGACACTGATTGTGAAAGTGACAGATTGTGGCACTGATTGTGAAAGTAAAGTGAAAGATTGTGGCACTGATTGTGAAAGTAAAGTGACAGATTGTGCCACTGATTGTGAAATTAAAGTGACAGATTGTGGCACTGATTGTGAAAGTGACAGATTGTGACACTGAAAGTGACAGATTGTGGCACTGATTGTGAAAGTGACAGATTGTGACACTGAAAGTGACAGATTGTGGCACTGATTGTGAAAGTGACAGATTGTGACACTGAAAGTGACAGATTGTGGCACTGAAAGTGACAGATTGTGACACTGAAAGTGACAGATTGTGACACTGAAAGTGACAGATTGTGACACTGAAAGTGACAGATTTTGGAACTGAAAGTGACAGATTGTGACACTGAAAGCGGAGACATTACGGCACCATGGCATTGATGTGGCACTGATTGTGACAAATTTAAGCAACTTACCAGACTCGGGGATCTCTCCGTAGGTCTTCAGATTCCGGACCTCGTCAGGGTTGTACTTCATGATAACATCGGCCTTGGTGTCCTGATAATCGCGCAGGCCCACCAAGATAATATCGCCCTGATTAATCCATACCTTCTTGCGCAGTTTGCCGCGAATATGACACAGCCGTTTCACGCCATCGAAACAATAGGCCTCTAAGCGGCCGTTGCCGAGCATCTTCTCAACTTTGCCATACTCCTGACCATCCTCCTTGTACACCAGTTCGCGCTTCATTGACTCGTTTTCATTCTTACCTCGCCGGCGATTCTTGCCTCCCTTTCCTGGGATTAATTAGGATTATATTACACAATTATAAGTTCAAAATCATGTTTGGTAATTACTGTTCTATTATAATTACAACTGCAAATAAGATAAGCACCTGGAAGCAAAGGTTCTTTGCCCAATTTTTACTGGGTTATTTCTGGCCATTTTTCGGGTTTTATTTTTATTGCCTTGAAGTTGGGTGTAGCAGAGATTTAACAAAAACTAGTTTCATGATTTTTTACAACTGTTACAAAGTGATACATAAATATACAACTATTTAAGTAATAATAATAATTTTGTAGAATATAACTTGAACCAGTCAGCATAAATTTTGTTTTGTTAGTCATGACTCTGGTTTTTAGACTGATTTATAAAAGCTATTTAATTTTATTTCTAGGGCTTTACAAGGTCATTGACAGCCTACAAAAATCCTAGTACAAGTATCATATTGATATTAGCTTTAACTTTTAGCTAGAGGCTTTCCAATCCTTCAAGTTGCACCTTATAAATTTGCTAAATTAAATTAAATTTGAAATTTTTCATTGTTTCAAGCAAACAAGAATATCCTATGCCAGTGGCAATTTCAACTAGAATTAAAAAGCTACTTAATTATACAATCTAGGACAAGTGCTATGAACTTTGCATGGATAAAAAATAGATGCTATAATTTCTAGTTGCTAACTCAGAGATTCTAAATTACACAATTTTTGGTTAGTATGCACCTACCCCACCTCAGCTAGACAGAGGTTGGGGGGGTTTTCAGTGTGGCTGCACTGGTGCTGCCTGTTGCATACACTTTGGCTGCCAGAATAATACCCTTTTAGATAGCCAAGTTGACAAGTTGGCAATTGACAAAGTGATTAGAATCTTTACTAAAGTGAATTATTATGTTTACTAGAAATATATATGCACTTTATATGTTTATTGTTTTGCTTTGCATGCCAAAAGTACTATGCATAGTTGGCATGAATCACTTCTAAGAAAATAGTATGCATACACATTTGGCATGCACTTTATATTATAGAATCATGCAGAAAAGTTTGTGTTAAATAGAAAAAAAAGATCATTTAAAGTATAAATTTGAAGTTTTATAATTTAAAAAACTATAACAAGGCATTTAGCCAAATCTTTGCATGTTTTCATTTTTTGCTATAAGTAGTACTGACAAAAAGCAAAAAATTAACCATATTATTAGCCAAAAGGTTCCTTGATGCAATTCAAAAAGGTCATTTATTGTTGCAATGCAAAAAAGGAATATATTTGAATTTTAGAATGGGTATGCACATATTTGGGTGCAACCTAAGGATTTACCTAGCTGTTTCTATTAGCAACATACATATGTAAATTACTATTGGATGGAATAGTAGTCACGTGACTACTCTCAGCCAATAGCGACTTACATGTGTGTTGCTAATAGAAATGGCCAAGTGATTCCCAAGGTTATGCATGTATGGGCATGGACTTAAATTTTTTTGGTACACATTTTAATTATTTAATTTTTGTTTAGATATGCACCAGCATGAGCTAGATTATGGATATATCCTATATACTAAAAATGAGTTGTGTGTCTCTGTGAGATAGATTTCAGAAAAAAACGGCTCAACCAATTTTCTTCAAACTTGCACCATTTGATCAGAAATTTTCCTGGGACGGTACATGCATCTTGGCTAAAAAAATGCTCAATGTTAAAGGCATTAAATATTCAAAAAACATGCTTTTTTGCAAAGGTCAAGCAGCTCTTTCGACCTGAAATGCATTGTAAGAATGCTAAAGAAAAAACTGACTGACTGAATTTCAACTCTAATAAAGATTACATCACAACAAGTTGGAAAGTGTTGAAAAAATGTGCACAAGACTTGATTAATATTGCATAACCATATTACTAACTTAAATTGGGACTGATACTGGCTGACTGAGAAATTGATTATGTCATAACTTTTTACTCTAACCGACTTGCTGTAAGAATTGAATTATAAGGGCTACAATTCACGTTCTCCAATTAAAAAGAGATAGCCCAGATGCGAACAGACTGGAATGCTAATGTAGCGACCTGGGTTCAAATCTTAGTAGTGCAAAATTTTTTTTATTAAAACACCTTAAAAACACACAAAACTGCTAAACATAAAAAAGCACATGTCAAGCATAGAAGAGCAACCATGTTGAACATTAAAGAGCCACCATATTGAACATAAAAGAGCTACCATGTCAAATATTAAAGAGCCACCATATCGAAATAAAAGAGCTATCATGTCTAACATTAAAGAGCCACCATGTCAAACAGTAAAGAGCCACCATATCGAGCATAAAGAGCTATCATGTCTAACATTAAAGAGCCACCATGTCAAACATTAAAGAGCCACCATGTCAAACATTTAAGAGCCACCATGTCAAACATTAAAGAGTCACCATGTCAAACATAAAAGAGCCACCATTTTGAACCTTAAAGAGCCACCATGTTAAACAAAAAAGAGCCATTATGTAGAATATTAAAGAGCCACCATGTTAAACAAAAAAGAGCCACCATGTTGAATATAAAAGAGCCACCATGTAAAACATTAAGAGCCACATTGTCAAACACTAAAGAGCCATTATGTTGAACCTAAAAAAGCCACTATGTTGAACATTAAAGAGCCACCATTTCAAACATTAAAGAGCCACCATGTCAAACATAAAAGAGCCACCATGTCAAACATTAAAAAGCCACTTTGTTAAACAAAGAAGAGCCACCCTGTCAAACAGAGAAGAGCCACTATGTCAGACATTGAAAAGCCACCGTATCAAACATAAAAGAGTTACCATGTAGAACAAAAAAGAGCCACATTGTAGAACATAAAAGAGCCACCCTGTTAAACATAAAAGATACACAATTTCAAATGTAAAAATAAGCGAATTTTAAAGGAGCCGCTATAATGCTAAGGAAATTGTCGCACTAGCTACTTATTGTCTGGTGGATGCTTGCTATTTGGGGATGCTATCTATCTTGGGGATGCTTGCTATCTAGGGAATGCTCGCTATCTGGGGGATGCTTGCTATCTAGGGAATGCTCGCTATCTAGGGGATGCTTGCAATCTGGGGGATGCTTGCTATCTGGGGGATGCTTTTTGTTTTGGGATGATTTATTTTGCATTGCACTTCATGTGAGTATTTTGTCTGTTTTCTTTGTGAAGGCTTTATTTCGCTATCTTTTTGTTATTTGTAGAGAACAGAGATTGTATACAGATGTCCCCAAATGGGGGGCAAAGATTGCTAGTACCATAGTCTGGATCATGGCAGGCATATGCCAATATAAAAATTTATGGTTTTTTAATTTTACATTGACAAAATTAGGCTCTAAAAATTTTTTACGCCAAGCTCAAAGTTGTTTATATGCCATTTTTTAAGAACATATTTAAAAAAAACATAACAGTTGTACTAAATGTTACAACCATAGTCCAGATCATGTTGGGTGCATGTCCGAAAAAAAATTGAATAATTACAAATACACGCCGAAAAAATTAGTGCACACCCATTCTCAAAAATATGCCAGTGTTGCGACGATAAATGACCTTTTTACGTTGTGACAATAAAAGACCTTTTTTCAATTGCGTAATAGACCCTTATTATTAGATAATTTTGTTGCTTTTAAGGCTTTTTGGGCAATACTATTTACAGCGAAAAGTTTATACACGCAAAGATTTGTTTAAATACTCTTTTATGAGCTGGAAAAAACCGGAAAGCTTGAAATTTGCACCTAAAAATGAACTTTTTTTTATCTTTTTTCTATTTTACAATAACTCTTACGCATGATTCTATAAAGTTCACGCCAGGTGTGCACGCATACTTTTTTCTTAGGAGTGATGCATGCCAACTATGCATGCACGCCTAATTTTGGCATGCAAGGCCAATGCACGCCATACTCAGGAAGGTGGCCTGCATGCGGGAATTTTCCCGCGTGCACAAGCCACGCTAAAATTTTGATGTGCAAAGTTGGCATGCAAATAGGGGTCTCAAGCCACGCCTAAATTTTCAGCGTACAAGTTTTTTACTTGGCATGTAACTTTGGCGTGCAATTACAAACTGACAGTATATCAACAAGTCAGATATAGATGTATACACTATATATATACAATATATAAAGTTAAACGTGAACAATTGAATTTGAATATTGATTAAACCAACTAGTTGAGGCTACAGCCTAGCCTACAGCCATGCCTACACTCTACAGCCTATATTAAAATTAAAATATCCAATAACTTTTAAACGCTCTTATTTTGTGACTCTTGTAGACTTTTAGTTTATTTGTTTCTTGAAATGTGAAGAGAAAGTTTTTGATACTCACTATGTTCTTTGTAGCGAATTTCCTTTTTTTATATAAACTTTGTTTAACGTAAGTAGAAAATTTATTTAAAAATAGTATCTAATACGGTTAATATTCAAATCAAGAATGCAAATACATTGTCAACGTAGAATAAATAGTCTATTGACAATTTATTTTTTACAATTTACTGTAGGGTAAACAGACGGTGTAACCACTTTTGGCATACAGGATTTTGGTATACACAATTTTCGGCATACATGATTTTTGGTATTCAAGATTTTTGGCGTGCAACAGAAACGTCATGTTAAGGGTTTTAAAAAATTGGCGTACATTGGCGTGCACCAAGGATTTTTCCATAAATTGATTCTTGCATGCACTTGCCACCTTCCTGACTATGGAATGCACGCCCGAATTTTCGGGCATATACTACATGATCCGGAGTGTGGTGTTTCAAGGAGTATTTTTTGCTAAAATCTAGGCCTAATATAATTTGACATTGCTTTAATCTTCATTTTTTGTAAATTGCATTAATATTTTTTAGTTCCCAATTTTAATAAAAAATTGTTTGTTGGTTAATATTTAACTACACAATTACAATAGCCCTGAACTTGGCTTATCTTTTGTATGCCAACTGTGTACACCTCATGTTGAACCTGAAAATTCTATACACCAAGTGTATGCAGTATGCCAAGATTGTCAATGATGGCAAAAATATGCCTGAATTTTCTGGTTTAAAAGCCACCTTCTGGACTATGGCATAAACACCATTTAGACCAAAATGCCTATAGACAAACTGGTTTATGGGCAAACAGATTATGGATAAAACAGTCTAGGGGCAAAAGAACTAGAGTTTATTCTACATTATGAATAATGAAAAGGCAGTGCTTATCCCCACGGTACCGTAGGAATAATTTCTGTCTTATTCCAACGGTACTGTGGGGATAATTTTCTGCTTATCCGCACCGAAGAGCTTGCGTGCACGGCAGCCGTTCATGTAAGCTCAGAATTGCATGCACGGCGGCTATCTACCTAGTGCTTTATTTGCATGTATGCAGCCGTACACCTAGTGTTGTAATTGCGTGCATGGCAGCCGGCAATTGGCCGGGACTGGGGCCCTTAAATCCACGCATTGGCATTGGCAAACCTAATTAAAAAATATTTTTACTATATTGTTTTATAATGTTTTATCCCCCGTACACCATGGACTGCAAATGTAATCTTAATTCATTGTTTTTTTGTTAACTTGAATATTAATTCGAATAGTATATGACTTACTGTATAAGCCTATAAGATATAGCTCTGCCGCGCACACAATTCTAAGCTTACGTGAACGGTGGCCGTGCACGCAAGCTCTTCGTATCCACACGGCACATTGACAATTTTAACATAAGATAAATAACTTACAGCAAAGAGATAAAATCAAATACCTAATAAATTAATAGTGAATGACTACCGACAGACAAAATTTAGAATTTAAAAATGATAGTGTAATTGATAATGATTGCCTAGGGGCCTAATAAAAGTTTGAGTAGAAAAATGGGATTAATAGATTCATATCATACCTTTATTCTTCGGCATCGTCACTAACAATCAGTCAAAAGCAGTTAAAAATAAGGCTGTCAGAAACTTTAATTTGATATTAAATACGTAAACAAAATCGGCCGGTTGCTTTACTGTTGATAATTAAATAACATTAAGTGAAGTGGAGTGTATTGCGCAATTTCATCTGGCACTTCTTAAATTAAACTACGTCCCGAGTCATGCCTTAGGTCAAACAAATAATTTTTAATATGGCTTTTAAAACGATAAGATGTAAGCTAAAGTTACACTGCTAAAAAAGAAATTTACTCTGAATTTATTTTAAAGTTTAATAAAACTTTTCAAAAAAAGCTATTGTTTACGTTTGCGCGTGGACTGCGACGAGCGCGATATGCGATGTTTGTGTGTCTGAATTTGGCTGCCAATTTCTTGAACGCCGGTCGCAGGGCAATGTGTAGATCTAATAAATATCATTAGGCCTATAATATCTGAGAATATAGCACTCCGACCAATAGTAAACTTAAAAGAAAAAAAATACTTGTGCACAAGTAAAGACTTAAAAACCTAAATGTTATGTACTATAGTGAATGATAATTTGATACCAGGGGCGTAGCCAAAGGGGGATTTTTACTGCCTTTATATTTTCCTTCTATCGTTTCCAGTAGCATTTGAGATGGATTTATGTCTCTTGCTGCCACCCCCCCCCCCCCCTGTAATGTGAATCCTGGCTGCAATAAATAGAAATCAAGTGACTTTTTACTGTTTTTGTGAGTCCACCAGTGCATATGAATGTTATGATGTATTGTGATATAGTAGGCACATTGTGTGTGCTCTGCCTTCTTTTTAGGCCTAGGCCTAATAAAATCCATATATAGGAGTAGCCGCCTTGCCCTATCCTATTCCCAGGGTCAGGTCTATTTATCTCTCTATAAAAAGTAAAAAAAGAAATTTTTTTCTAGTTTATATTTGTTAGGCCTAGATATTGGGTAAGACAGAAATTTCTTGCAGTTTGTAAAGATAAAACTAGGCCCTATAGTGCCTATAGATTTTCTTTAAGTTAAGCCATGAGCGCAGAGTCAAGATATAAAAAAGCGAATGTATTAACTGATATAGAGCAATCCAAATTAAATTTTTGCTACAATGCTATAATAGTTAGGCCTAGTACTAATACATATACTTTAACTTTAAATACTTCATTTTATAAAAAATAGAGGGCTTCAAAAATTGAGAACTTTTTGATTTACTTTATAATTGTATTGCAAAGCAAAGGTAGCCAATTCTTTACAAAAATGCTTTTTATTCAAATTTATTTTTTTAAGACTATGTAGACCACCTATCTTAGCAAGTGAAAAGACCCTCACTGAAGAACTATACTATTGTTATATGTTTTGCCCATGGATTTGAAATGCTTATTTTAACTACTTTGTTTTTATATTACCTAGGCTAGGCTAACATAAATAAGTAGGCCTATAGCCTGCTGCCTATCTATGGCCTTAATTAATGGTAAGAGACTATATTATCTATTTAGGTTTCTATGCTTTTTGAAGCCCGGAATTTTAGTGCCTTAAATTGCTTTCTTCTTTTTCTTCTTGCCTCAATTACATTATTGCCTCAAAGTTAGTGATGCCAAAATAAAAAAGTAATCTTAAAATAAATATAATTAATAATTTATAAAATGTTTAAATTTCCTGATGAAAGCAGTATCCATTTTGTTAAACTGGCATGTTTTTTAAGTTTTGAAAAATCTGATTAATAAAATTGCATACATTTGCCATATCTTATATATACAAATACAAGGCTACACCTAGCAATGTATATTATTATAAATTATAAAAATTTAATTATGTAAAAATAAAATCTATCAACATTGCTATATATAGTTTTGATTGAAATCCATATGACTAGTCTATTTTTGTATTGATTTCTTAAATCACATAATCTTAGTTTTATATTTCTAGAGAAATCAAATCAAAAGAAAAAAATTAAATGAAACTAAACTATTTTTATATTTAAAAACTAGTTCAGCTTAACAAACTGAATAATAAACTTAAATTTCTAAAGTTAACAAGTATTGTCAAGACAAAGCATTTATTGTTAAATTAGGGCTCAATTTCTATATTTTTGTGTCCAATTCTAATTTATATAATTTAGGCACCAAAAAGCATAGGAACCAAAAAGTGTAAATACATCTATTTCTATATAGCTATTACTATTATTCACTTTGGTAACAAGACATTAGCAATTATTGCAATTGGCAGTTATAGTAATTAGACACTTTGGTAATAGATCTGGGTAAACTAGTTAACTTTTTATTTGTCAACTGTGTTAACAAGTTTATTATAGTTGTATAGCTCATATAGGGCCCAATTGATATATAGTATAACAAAGTATATAGAAGTAAATGATACTTATTTTGTTTGTAAACAAAATAAAAAACAATAACATTTTAATTTTCTATATAAATAAATAATTTATTTATTTATTTTTATTGAAATAGATTGATTAAAATTGAAACTGATTGATTAGATTGGGATCCCTGTCATTGTGATTTTTTTGTTGTTATCATGTAACCAAAACTATCTAAACTAATACCCAAAGTGTCTTAACATTCAAGTCAATACGAAAACAATAATATATTTCACAAGTAGTTAGTTGGCAATGGCACAAAAGTTGCATAGTACTTGTAATTGATATTAAGTTGGATTTGCCAGTTTTGGTAATCTTACTCCATCAGACACAGAAGCAATTAAAAAAAATATTTGGATTTAAGCATTGTAGCAACTGATTGAAAATGTTGGTACTAAGCCTCAACTGAGTTATTGGCTCAGTGTTGGCTATCTAGAGTCCTCTGCCATATATTCTAGATAGAAATGAGAAAATTGGTAGCCACTTATTTCCATCTTAAAGTATTTTGCCAATCTAAATGTTTTCAAAAAAAGGAATTAGTTGTAACTAAGTAAAAAAATAAGGAAGTGCAACAAATGTCTCAAATGAGGCTATGATTGCTCCAATAAGTAAAAATGCTAAAGCAATCAGGCTGTGTAGCCACAAGGACAGTTAAAACTATCAACCTGTTCTAATTTTTGTTTAAGACTACTAGACATGGCCTTGTAATAGATGTATTGGCCCAAATGAAATTAGACAACTTGTTGGTTCCAGGTTGAAAATCTACCAAATGGCAGTTATCTGGACTTTTTCAAATCAAAATCTCGTATAAAAATGCTGAATGTTTGGTGCTAGTTGATGTGGGACCTCAAGAAATGGTAGGAACTGTCTTAGGTTTTGCCAGGGAGCAAGGAAAGATAAGTGGCTAAACAAACCTATGATGCTCCACATGTATAGCTAGCAATTGTGCAAAAAGTGTTAGCAAAGCATCAAAGGTGCCATCTAAGTAGAAGTTGATTGCCTCTAGTAGAGCCTACAAATTTTCTTGGTATCTAAATACTAGAATTCAATTAATACCTAGCTTAGAGTCAAAGAATAAAAATGATTGACCCATGTGCTCATGAAATTCAGGTGGAATCACTGGGTCTATTAGATTGTTTAGCTAAACAGGCACTTTCGAAGTAGTTTTTTTTACATTTTGGATCATTTTCATTGATGCCTTTTTTGCAGTGCAACCCTAGCAGCTTTAGGCAGCTTAGCTAACATGATCTGCAATGATATTTGCTAGTAAATGCTAGGTTGAAGCAGCCTTAGCTTGCATGTTTGTAAAGGTATATAACATCTTCTTATGTTGCAGGGGTAACTTCTCTATTAAAATTCCCATTGTTGACACCAAGTTGTAATGGGGTGTTTTCCTTTGTCTTTATAAATTCTACTGTTATGCCACCAATTTGTCACAGGGGATGCTTATATGTCTTAAGTATATTTCTTAGCACTTTGAAATTATAACTGAATAACTAACTTGATAACTCCTTTCCAAAGATTTTTAAAGGTCTGAGAATGTGAATGCAAGTTTTTGGGTAAGAACAAAAAAACTGATTTATTTGGGGTGAAATTTGCTTATATATAGGGTCCTAGGGATGCATTTATAACAAAAAGTAATTATTGCTAATGTTTTATGTAGTAAAACAAAAATAAAATGGTTTTTTATTTTTGCTTAAGTTTAATGTGGCTACTATTTAACTATTTTTTGCATGTAAATCATAGTAAGAACTATACAAAATTATTTATCAATATTATTATGCATACAGAAATAGGCAAATATTATGTACACTAAACAATGAGTACAGGCTAGTACATACACTTACGCCAAAATCAAGCCTTTTTAATCAAAAGACAAAAATAACAACCAATCAGATAACTTGTAATGTTTACTTATCTAAAGTGTCTAAAAGCTATTTTGAAAATTTGTTCAGTTTTAAACTCTGCTTAATGAAGTTTGGCCATGATAGCATGATAGCATGCACTTGACAAGCTGCATTATAATTATTTATGTACTTTTGGATTTCCTAATGAACTAAGAAATATTGATCTATAAGCCAAGATTACCATTTAGCAAGCTCTTTTATTTGCTTCAAAACTTGGCTTGCTAGAGATTTCCCTTGTAATTGGTATATCTTCTTTTGCGCTTAAACTGGGAAAAGCCATACAAAACTGTCAGAAGTAAACTTTGTAATATTTTATCATTCAAAGAAATCTTTGTTAAACTAGATGCTAGATGTTAGACTAGTTGACTGCATAATTTATCTAAATTTTGTTTTAGAACTTTTATGCATCATAAACCATCAAAGGTAGACTAAAATAGTTTTTTTTTCAAACCACTAAATTGCAAATATTTCAGTATCAAAATTTTTCACTGATTGACTTTTTGTTAGCTAGCAAACCTTACTATCTTTTGTTATTACTAGTTTAGACAGTTTTGGTTATAATAGTTGCTTTGGTACCTATTACTAAAATATACCCAAAATATCAAGAAGACAAAGAGCATTCTAGTAAGTATTAGTTTGCTAGCAACCTGTATATTTTAATTTATTAGCAATAGTAGAGAGAATGTGGTATTAGATTGGTGTTATGTCTGCAGTTGTCAAAGGCAAGTACATATAAGCCTAGAGAGGGCATAATTCTGTAACTAATTGCCACTTGAAAATGTCCAACTGGCAAATGTCTGGCTAGAAAACATCAACTAGCAAATGTTAGCTGGCAAACATAAGCAAACATTGCAGACCCAACCAATATGAATTGAGGTTTTTATATATTATTTTAAGTAGGATCTTATGTTATTTTGAGAAAAATGGGAGTCTATACAGATGGTATCTTGTATAAATGAGAAAATGCTTGCCAACATTCTTTGACCTGTTTAAAATCTTCAAATTGAGAAAATCATCAAACTCTAATTGCAAAAAGCCTACTTTTACTACTTAGGTAACAAGAGTACTAAGTAACATAATAACTTAAGTTACTCATACAAATTAAATCAATAAGAGCAGAGAATTGTACTAGGCTAGGAAGTAGAACAAAAGGGCAATAATATATAGGAAAAAGTTGCAGGCACAAATAACATAATGGGCAGAAAAAGCTAGAATGATAGCGATGGAGACGAAAATAGTAAGTAGTACACAAAATGGAGACAAATGATTATAGTAAGCCAAGGCAAATTAAAATATAGCACCAAGTTCAAGTAGATTTCCAATGGGCAATGCTAGACAATCTGGCCATAGGATGAACAATTCGAGATAAACATGCAAAAGCTAATGAGCTCTTATACATAGACACTCACAAACTAGAGAGGAGGGGCAGGTGGCTGTGGTCTGGGGGCTAAGATCTAGCATTTGCAAGTCAATCACAAAATAGTCTATCAGCACTAACAATTGTAGTTGGAATATGAAACAAAAGCTATTGGTGGAAAGCATGGCAGCAAAAAAAAGTGTTAATAGACAATGGCAGTTTAAGCCTGCCATTTTCTGTCTGGCTTGCTAAAGAAGAGCTAAATGTGGTTCTCAAAAGCCTAAAACAAGTGATTAATATACCATACTCTAGTTGCTAGGTTGCTAATGCTGGCTATAGGAAACACTGCGAACTATCATATTTATTTCAAGCTTGCGATAAATTTAATAACTAGTATAAAGTACTTTTAAAAAGTTATAGTAACAATAGTGTAAGATGTATAGGCCCTATGTGTTGCTAAAATTATGCATTTGTGTTGGCTATTTTAATTTACAATATTGCTGATTTTACTCATTTTAAGTATAGTAGCTAACCTGCAATCTAGTTCCCCCCTTCGGGGCGCCCAATAAGCAAGGAGCAAAAATTATTCATGCAAATCTATTCAAAAAAAGCTTTAAAAACTTGTTATGTTACATCATTTGCAGCCTTGTCTGTCTATCTGACACTTAATTAGAGGCATACGCGGCAGTATGTTTTCTGAAATGGAGCTAGACTATAGCTGGGCATCTTCCATTGATAGTCAGTTCAATGCAGCACCATTGCCTAGGCTAGAAATGATGCTAGCTAGTCCTGCCAGCAAAGGCAGCAGCACTCGAGGTGGCCATCGTGGAGGTCGCGGTAGTAAAACTTCCACTGTCACCCCTAGAAGCTTGAATTATAGTGCAGCTTTGTCAACACCGTCACCTTCGCCTGTTGTGTACAGCGCCCTGACGTCACGTTTAGAGTTTGAGTCACCGGAGCAATCAGCTAATAGTGGTGTCAATGGTAGCTACTGGTTCACCAAAAGTTCCGGCAGAGGTCGTGGGCGTCGGTTGCATTTTGTTAATTATAGTTCAGGAACTTGGCGATCAGAGCTAGGCGGCAATATCGCTTTTAATTCAGCTGAAGGCGAGGCTGAGCATGTTGACGAAGACTGTGCCAATATTGACTTGAACCAATCAGTGATTGATTTAACCGACAGTGCCGATCAAGAATTGTGTAGCGCTGCTATTAGTCCGGATTGCCAATTAGTTAAAGAAACTGCTGCAGAGAGCAGCTGCGCACCACTTCAACAGCAGGAGTATTACATCATTGGACAATTTCCCGTACTGTTGGTATCTTGCGAGCAGGCAGGATTCTTAACTACTAACGAACAGTCCTCCAGTTGTTCAATGCTGAATCTGCAGTCGGTGACTTATCAGCAGCCTAGCTATAATTCTGGCGCTGCTAGTCAGCCGGGCCGTCATCATCCTCATCAGCAATCTAATTTTGTTTGCACAGACGATTGGAAACCAGATTTCAATACTAACGCTAATCGATCGTCTGAAATACTACTGGTTAAGCCATCGCCACAGCCGTCTCAGCAGCAGCAGGAGGAGCAGGCTCAGCAGTACCTGAAACAATGCCAGATAGATGCCCGCCTCGATTCGGGTTACGGCACCAGTCAAAGTTCTAGTTTAGTGGCTGGCTACTATGGATCTGAACAGTTGAGCCAGCAGCAAGTATTCTTTAACGAACAGTCAATGTTTTTGACTGGGGAACAACAGGCTGATAGGCGACAGGTGTGGTTGCCGAATCAGCAACTAACTAATGCTGAAACAATTATTCAACCTTCAGCCGAGATTGAGCCGCAGTATCCCACCTGCCAGCAGGGTGAGGCGGCAGACTTTTCCTTAGTCGAATTGAGCGTCTGCCAACCGAGCAGCGAATACGATAATTTAAACTCTTCAGCTGGTGCCTCCTCTCTTGGCAGTGTGCCAGCTATTTTGGGCGACTCCTTTTTCGATAATAATAATAACATTGGTGGTGATAAATCGCAATTCTTCGGCCTCTCCGCTGGCGCCAGTTTTGAATTAGCCGATTTATAATCTATGATCAACTGGCAATGAAGTCGGATTGGGTTACAAACATGTCAATAACGGGATGCCTTATAAAGCGCGCACGACATATGCTCATAAAAATTTAAAATCTATTGTCAGTACTTTTGATACACACTGGCACAACACAAGCGTGCAAGTTTGATTGGCACACACTGACACAAGCGTGCAAGTTTGATTTATACACACTGACACAAGCGTGCAAGTTTGATTTATACACACTGACACAAGCGTGCAAGTTTGATTGATACACACTGACACAAGCGTGCAAGTTTGATTGATACACACTGACACAAGCGTGCAAGTTTGATTGATACACACTGACACAAGCGTGCAATAAGGAGTTAAAAAAATTGCCTAAGCGCTTAAGTCACTGTGCAGATTTGCAAAATTATCAAAAAATACACGTACATACGCGTGCTAATTCAGCCCTTGACCAAGGACTCCATAAGGAAACTTTCTGTTGCTAGTTTTATAGTAATCTGTAATAATATTGTAGTCGATTTATTGTTGATTTAATCATGCATAACAGGTTTAAAAGTGCATTTTGAAGAATCTTTTTTATTAATAGCACTACATTCTAAAGTTTTGAACTTTCTACACTTGAATAATATCTATACTTGCCTTATTGCATTAAAAGCGTAGCGCATTCAAGTTTATCTGAATGCTATAAGTAGTATTTATAGCGCTTTAATAAGTACAAACACAATTTTTGTTATTTAAACTTATTTTTGTTTTTGAAAAAAAGCAGAATCGTGCGCTGATTGTCTTCATTTTGCCTTCATTCAAGCTCCAGTTTTTCCATTCTATTAACCATATCATTGCTGCTTTAAATTTTTAACAAAAATTCTAAATTTCTTTCTTTTGCCATTGTTCTGACAGTTGTTTTGTCTTCCACATTGAATTTTTTGTCCGTTTGTGCTTATTTTTTAATATGAAAACATTCTTAAAATACATTAATTTTTTTCGCACCATGGTTTTTTTGCTGTTGTACCGCCGGAAGTGAAATGGTTTGCGCGTTTAGTGGTGGCATTTAGTAGTATCTTTTCAAATAAAATCTACCCAAATTTTTTCTTCTGTCTTTGTTTTGTGTTAAATATATTTGTCTCTGTTATTTACGCTTTTTAACTATCCCTTTGAAATAAAGAAAACTATAGTGTATTAAAAACACCCCCCTATGTTAAAGGACACCCAGTGTGATAGTGGACACCTCAGTGTGATAGTGGACACCCCAGTGTGATAGTAGACACCCCAGTGTGATAGAGGACATCTCAATGAGATAGTGGACAGCCCAGAAGACACCCCAGTATGATAGAGGACACCCCAGTGTGATAGAGAGAGTGGACAGCCCAGAAGACACCCCAGTGGGCCCAGTGGGATAGTGGACAGACCAGATGACACCCCAGTGGGATAGTGGACAGCCCAGAAGACACCCCAGTGTGATAGAGGACAGCTTAGTGTGATAGAAGATACCCCAGTGGGATATTAGAGACTCCAGTGTGATAGAAAACACCCCAGTGTGCTTGAGGACACCTGAGTCTGTCAGAGGCCGTCTGTATGTGCTATCATTTGTATGATTATGTGTTTTATATAGATTTTTTGACTCTTCTACTTTCTACTGGCAGTAGTGCTGTGGCGTATTACTTCATTATATTAATATTTATTTTGCATGGCACCCTACAGTCTTTCTTCTGTCTGTGCTATTCAATCAGTTCGATTGAATCGAGGTCTGTTAAAATTCGGCAGACTTGATAATCATTACTGTTATTATCGGCGCCATCACGTGACTTACTATTCTTCATCGGCAAGTTCCATAGAAACGCAGCAGCAGAAGGAGCCAGTTGAGCAGCAGCAACAAACTAATGTCATTTCTTCCGCCCTGCTGAGATACTTCAATTCCCTGGCTAGCTGGTACGAATCACTAATTGGTTTAGACGATGTTCGTAGAGCTCAACAAGCTGTGCTCAATGCCGAGGAGAAATTCTTAGACTCTCAACAGCACAGGCGGACCCTGCAACAGCAACAGCAGGCGCTAAGCATGGAACGCGACAGGCTTGAATTAGAGATGGACAAATATCAGAAAGGAGAAGATAAATATTTGCAATTGATTTTGCGAGAGCACGATTTAATTAAATCTGAGCAGAGTCTAACTCAGCGAGTTCAGGTATTTGCTAGCTTTAATTGTGTGATTTATATATACTATTTTGTGATTCATATATTTTTTACTCTAGCTGTTAGACTCGTATACTTTGTCTGTTAGACTCGTGTACTTTAGCTGCTAACCTTATGTACTTTAGCTGCTAACATCATGTACTTTAGCTGCTAACATCATGTACTTTAGCTGCTAACCTCATGGACTTTAGCTGCTAACCTCATGTACTTTAGCTGCTAAACTCATGTACTTTAGCTGCTAACATCATGTACTTTAGCTGCTAACCTCATGTACTTTAGCTGCTAACATCATGTACTTTAGCTGCTAACCTCATGTACTTTAGCTGCTAACCTCATGTACTTTAGCTGCCAACATCATATACTTTAGCTGCTAACCTCATGTACTTTAGCTGCTAACCTAATGCACTTCAACGCCCAACAGGCTGCCGAGCACGAGGAGCGCAAGAAGTTCAGCCAGCTGTCAGCCGCGTTCCGCACCAGCCACGAGCAGGAGCGAGCGCACAGTGACCGGACCAAGTACTGGACACTGATCGGCTCGGTTGCCGGGACGTTGCTGGGGGTTGGTGCAGCTTCTCTGCATCGCTGGCTGCGACTCCGCGAAGCGAAAGAAAATCAGAAACTAGCAGAGGCGTTGCGAGGACAAGCCGATCAGCTTAACAACCTGTTGGCGTCGTTAGCAACCGCTGCAAATGCTAATTCTACTGTTGCTAGGACAGATAGCAACAGTACTGAGGCATCGCTATTAGATCGTCCTACTCTTGATGAGGCAGCAAAGCAGCTGGAACTGGAACGGTTAATCGATATTGGAATGAAAAGAACAGCAGTTCTAGCGGCCAGTGCCGCCGCTTTGGGCTGTTTTGCAGCCTACTTGACTGTTAAATTATTCGGCTCATTGTCCTGATTTGCTTTGCTATGTTGATGCTGCATTAGGCTGATCCTTGCTCAGTCTGATCCTTGCTCAGTCTGATGCTTGCTCAGGCTGATCCTTGCTCAGGCTGATCCTTGCTCAGGCTGATCCTTGCTCAGGCTGATCCTCGCTCAGGCTGATCCTTGCTCAGGCTGATCCTTGCTCAGTCTGATCCTCGCTCAGGCTGATCCTTGCTCAGGCTGATCCTTGCTCAGGCTGATCCTCGCTCAGGCTGATCCTTGCTCAGGCTGATCCTTGCTCAGGCTGATCCTTGCTCAGTCTGATCCTCGCTCAGGCTGATCCTTGCTCAGGCTGATCCTTGCTCAGGCTGATCCTCGCTCAGGCTGATCCTTGCTCAGGCTGATCCTTGCTCAGGCTGATCCTCGCTCAGGCTGATCCTTGCTCAGGCTGATCCTTGCTCAGGCTGATCCTCGCTCAGGCTGATCCTTGCTCAGGCTGATCCTTGCTCAGGCTGATCCTTGCTCAGGCTGATCCTTGCTCAGGCTGATCCTCGCTCAGTCTGATCCTCGTGGGCTTCGGGCATTTAAAACTCCAAACCTGTCAACCCTGATCAGCAGAGCTAACCATATCTATTGTAAAAATATTCAACTGTTAAAAAAATTTTTGTAGTCTACATAGCGGAATGAAGAGGGTCGAAAGGGTCAGCTGACCTTCCCGAGTCGTTAACACCTGGAAATTTGATTAAAAAATCCTAATTGTTTAAATTTTCTAATATTACTAAGTTGGATCAATAGCAGAACTTTACTTTGATAGTCTAATTGATAGATTGCTTCTGCGTGTCAATGTTATAACAAAAGTAGAATGTTGAAGTTGAACTGTTGCTGTCTTTTGGTATAATAATTGCTGAAAAAGAGCATATTACTGCATTTTTAGCGCTGACTACCTGTAATTATTAACACTATCAATATGATTATTAGTTATGTAATAACTATATTGCTTTCTTATAATTTGATTATTAAAATTTTTTATCATTGGTTCAAGTTCTAACTACAGATTAAAATTTCTAAATTCCATATCGATTTGGTTGAAATAGACTGGTTAAAAGCATGTAAAGGATAAATAATAACAGCTTTTTAGCTATTATATTTAGCAGTTTTGGCCATAGACAAAAAAACGAATAAAATGTTTCATCTTAGAAATTAGAAATTGCAGACAGGCTATGTTTGCCATGCTGAGATTAATTATATTTTTTATTCTTTGTTAGCTATTTTTAAAATGAAATATTACTAACAAATCATCACTGTGAACTGTAGTAGGAAATGCTTATTTAATACAAACCGGCTTTACGTCTGCAGCGAACAGTATTTTGATTTTAAAGCTAACGCCTTTTCATTTTTTCATTTCATTTCATACACAGAAATAAGCATTGTTGGATTCTTTAACTAACCAAAAAGTCGCCTATAAGCTTGCACAGAATCAACCTAAACTACCCCAGGTAGACACCCCTAAACTACCCCAGTTAGACAACCCTAAACTACCCCAGATAGACACCCCTAAACTACCCCAGAGAATCACCCCTAAACTACCCCAGATAGACACCCCTAAACTACCCCAGAGAATCACCCCTAAACTACCCCAGGTAGACACCCCTAAACTACCCCAGAGAATCACCCCTAAACTACCCCAGAGAATCACCCCTAAACTACCCCAGGTAGACACCCCTAAACTACCCCAGAGAATCACCCCTAAACTACCCCAGAGAATCCTATGTACTAAAATCACCCCTAAACTACCCCAGAGAATCACCCCTAAACTACCCCAGGAAGACACCCCTAAACTACCCCAGGTAGACACCCCTAAACTACCCCAGATAGACACCCCTAAACTACCCCAGGTAGACACCCCTAAACTACCCCAGAGAATCAACTCTAAACTTCCCTATCAACTGTAAACTACCCTAGAAAATTATTCCTAAACTACCCTAGAGAATCACCCCTAAACTACCCCAGAGAATCACCCATAAACTACCCCAGTGAATCACCCCTAAACTACCCCAGAGAATCACCCCTAAACTACCCCAGAGAATCACCCCTAAACTACCCTAGAGAATCACCCCTAAACTACCCCAGAGAATTTCCCTAAACTATTCCTAAACTACCCTAGAGAATCACCCCTAAACTACCCCAGAGAATCACCCATAAACTACCCCAGTGTCCAGAGACCCAATGTCCAATCTCTCTATGTCCAGAGAATCACCCATAAACTACCACAGTGAATCACCCCTAAACTACCCCAGAGAATCACCCCTAAACTACCCCAGAGAATCACCCATAAACTACCCCAGTGAATCACCCCTAAACTACCCCAGAGAATCACCCCTAAACTACCCCAGAGAATATCCCTAAACTACCCCAGAGAATCACCCCTAAACTACCCCAGAGAATCACCCCTAAACTACCCCAGAGAATCACCCCTAAACTACCCCAGAGAATCACCCCTAAACTACCCCAGAGAATCACCCCTAAACTACCCCAGAGAATATCCCTAAACTACCCCAGAGAATCACCCATAAACTACCACAGTGAATCACCCCTAAACTACCCCAGAGAATCACCCCTAAACTACCCCAGAGAATCACCCCTAAACTACCAAACTAGCAAGCAATCATTGTTTTATCCTTTCAGATTGCCTGAGCTCACTTTTCTCTCAGTCTCAATCGGCGAGGAAGCACCCCTTCCCGCCATTGCCGTCGGCATTCGAAAAAAGCATTATCCCCTGTATTGTTTTTATAATCCCCAAAACTTCGCTTTAATAAATTAAAGCATTCCGCCATGGATTCGAAACCGTCCTCGAAACTCAACTGTCGTCACTGCGGCAGCTCGGAGATCAACGAAGATCGAAGACGAGGCGACACAGTCTGCATGAACTGCGGCGCTGTGCTCGAGGAGGGTATGATTGTTAACGAGGTGGAGTTTCAGGACAGCGCCGCCGGCAGTGCTCAGGTTGGTTGTGTGCTTGCTTGTTAGTCCTGCTAGTGGATTGGAGGGTCGATAGGAAGTCAGACAGGAGAGTAGATGTTCGAGTAGACAGGAGAGTAGATGTTGGAGTGTAGACAAGAGAGTAGATGTTGGAGTGTAGACAAGAGAGTAGGTGTTGGAGTGTAGACAAGAGAGTAGATGTTGGAGTGGACAGAAGAGTAGATGTTGGAGTAGACAGGTGAGTAGTTGTTGGAGTAGACAGAAGAGTAGATGTTGGAGTAGACAGAAGAGTAGATGTTGGAGTAGACAGAAAAGTAGATGTTGGAGTAGACAGAAAAGTAGATATTGGAGTAGACAGAAAAGTAGATGTTGGAGTAGACAGAAAAGTAGATGTTGGAGTAGACAGAAAAGTAGATGTTGGAGTAGACAGAAAAGTAGATGTTGGAGTAGACAGAAAAGTAGATATTGGAGTAGACAGAAAAGTAGATATTGGAGTAGACAGAAAAGTAGATATTGGAGTAGACAGAAAAGTAGATATTGGAGTAGACAGAAAAGTAGATATTGGAGTAGAACGGAGAGTAAATATTAGATAAGAAGAAGAGTAGATGTTGGAGTAGAAAGTAGAGTAGATAGTACAGTTGATGTTGGAGTAGAATGAGAGTAGATAGGATAGACAGGAGAGTAGATGTTGAGTAGAGTATAGAAAAGTAGACATGAAGTACTATAGACTAGTTAACAGAGTAGATGTAAAAGAATCTATAAAAGTACATCAGAGGAAATTGCTGTTGTGTGGCCTTGACTGCCCTTCCTGCCCTTCTCAAAAATATCCCAACTCCCACGCAGGTGATCGGACAGTTCATGGCCAATGACTCGTCCGGTTTCCTGCCGGGCAGCGCCAGTCTGGCCAGTAAGCTGGGCTTCCAGCGCGAGTCGCGACAGCTCACGCTGAACAATGCGCGCCGCCGGCTGCAACAGGTTGGCGGCCAGTTGCGCCTGACGCAGCACCAGATTGACATGGCCTATAATTTCTATCGGACTATATTGAACCGCGGCTGGACTCGAGGCCGGAAGGTGAATTACGTTATTGCCGCTTGCTTGTATATTGTCTGCCGGACTGAGGGCACGCATCATATGCTGCTGGATTTGAGCGACCTGCTGCAGGTTTGTGTGGCCAATTTTACTTTTTGCGTGTTTTTTAGTTGCTTGATTTAGTGAGCATTGGGTCCTTGTTGCATTCAAGCGGGGTCTTTGTTGCATTCAAGCTGGGTCTTTGTTGCATTCAAGCTGGGTCTTTGTTGCATTCAAGCTGGGTCTTTGTTGCATTCAAGCTGGGTCTTTGTTGCATTCAAGTCTGTTTCTCGGGTCCTTGTAGCAGTTAAGTCAATGCTTCTTGGGTCTTTGTAGCATTTTGGTCACTGCTTCTTGGGTCTTTGTAGCATTTTGGTCACTGCTTCTCGGGTCTTTGTAGCATTTTGGTCACTGCTTCTTGGGTCTTTGTATCATTTTGGTCACTGCTTCTTGGGTCTTTGTAGCATTTTGGTCACTGCTTCTCGGGTCTTTGTAGCATTTTGGTCACTGCTTCTTGGGTCTTTGTAGCATTTTGGTCACTGCTTCTTGGGTCTTTGTAGCATTTTGGTCACTGCTTCTCGGGTCTTTGTAGCATTTTGGTTACTGCTTCTCGGGTCTTTGTAGCATTTAGGTCACTGATTCTTGATTCTTGTGTAGTATTCAGGTCAGTGCTTCTTGGGTCTATGTAGCATTTCGGTCACTGCTTCTCGGGTCTTTGTAGCATTTAGGTCAATGCTTTTTGGGTCTTTGTACCATTAGGTCACTGCTTCTTGGGTCTTTGTGGCATTTAGGTCACTGCTTCTTTGGTCTTAGTAGCATTTTGGTCACTGCTTTTTGGGTCTTTGTAGCATTTTGGTCACTGCTTCTTGGGTCTTTGTAGCATTTTGGTCACTGCTTCTCGGGTCTTTGTAGCATTTTGGTCACTGCTTCTTGGGTCTTTGTAGCATTTTGGTCACTGCTTCTTGGGTCTTTGTAGCATTTTGGTCACTGCTTCTCGGGTCTTTGTAGCATTTTGGTCACTGCTTCTTGGGTCTATGTAGCATTTAGGTCGCTGCTTCTCGGGTCTTTGTAGCATTTAGGTCACTGCTTCTTGGGTCTTTGTGGCATTTAGGTCACTGCTTCTTGGGTCTTTGTGGCATTTAGGTCATTGCTTCTTGGGTCTTTGTAGCATTTTGGTCAATGCTTTTTGGGTCTTTGTACCATCAGGTCACTGCTTCTCGGGTCTTTGTGGCATTTAGGTCACTGCTCCTTGGGTCTTTGTGGCATTTAGGTCACTGCTTCTTGGGTCTTTGTAGCATTTTGGTCAATGCTTTTTGGGTCTTTGTACCATTAGGTCACTGCTTCTTGGGTCTTTGTAGCATTTAGGTCACTTCTTGGGTCTTTGTAGCGTTTAAGTCACTGCGTCATTATTACCTGGCCATTTGTAAATCACCGTGGCTTAAGTCTTTGTAAGTCAATTTTTCTTCAGGTCTTTATAGCGGGTCGATAATCATTCTCATTTCCCGGGTCTTTGTAGTATTTGCTAGAATAGCCAATCCCCTAAAGTCTTTGTTGCCTGCCAAAAGTCAACTACCAGCTGTTTTTTGCACACCGCTCCTACTCCAGGTAAATGTGTACGTTCTGGGTCGAAGCTACACTGAGATAGCCAAGCGCCTGTGCATCAACATCCCAGCTCTGGATCCGTGCCTCTATATTCAACGATTCGCTCAGAAATTGGAGTTCGGTGACAAGTCCAGAGAGGTGGAAACCACCGCAATGCGACTGCTGCAGCGGATGAAGAAGGACTGGATTGCGGTGGGCAGGCGGCCGGCTGGCCTGGCCGCATCGGCCCTGCTGGTTGCCGGGCGGTTGCATAACTATAATCGAACTGTTGAGGATGTGGCCAGGTTTGTGATTTTATCTCTGAATTCTGTTTTATTACCCCATTGGGATATTTGTACCTGACACAGAGCTCAAAATCCCCGATTATCCCCCATTGTGATATTTGTACCTGACACTGTCCTCAAGACCCCCAATTACCCTCATTCTGATATTTGTGTCTGACACTGTGCTCAAGATCCCCTATTAGAATATTTGTACCTGACACTGTGCTCAAGATCCCCTATTGGGATATTTGTGTCTGACACTGTACTCAAGATCCCCAATTATCCCCCATTGGGATATTTGTACCTGACACTGCTCAAGATCCCCTATTGGGATATTTGGTTAAATCCAAAGCCGCCCAAACCCGCCACAGAATCGCCAAGATCAGCGAGCAGACGGCGCGCAAGCGGCTGCAGGAGTTCGCCAAAACGCCCAGCTCCACCCTCACTATCGAGGAGTTTCTAAGCGTTGACTATGAAGGGGAGCACGATCCGCCCGCCTTCTTGGAGGGCCTCAAGCGGGCCACCACCGACCGAGATGAGACCGATATGGACCGGATGTGCCAGGAGGTCGGCGAACTGGAGGCCCTCATCGATAGGGAGATGGAGAAGCTGCAGGTAAGAGTATCTAGATAGCCAGCCTCCCAAATCCTCAGTTGCTGGGCCAGCCTCCCAGATCCTCAGTTGCTGGGCCAGCCTCCCAAATCCTCAGTTGCTGGGCCAGCCTCCCAGATCCTCAGTTGCTGGGCCAGCCTCCCAGATCCTCAGTTGCTGGGCCAGCCTCCCAGATCCTCAGTTGCTGGGCCAGCCTCTCAGATCCTCAGTTGCTGGGCCAGCCTCCCAGAGTGTCAGTGGCTGGGCCAGCCTCCCAGATCCTCAGTTGCTGGGCCAGCCTCCCAGATCCTCAGTTGCTGGGCCAGCCTCCCAGATCCTCAGTTGCTGGGCCAGCCTCCCAGATCCTCAGTTGCTGGGCCAGCCCCCCAGATCCCCAGTTGCTGGGCCAGCCTCCCAGCTACTCAAGCTATGCAGATAAAATCCAAGATTCACTCCACCGCACCACAGGAGCGCCGAGTTCGCGGCATCGTCTCCGGTCTATTCGTAGTCGCTGGGACCGGCACCGCGGCGTCGACCTCTTCAGCAGCGGCTGGCCAGCAGCCATCGACACCGGCAGAGCCGGCGGCCGCAGAAAAGCCAGACGTAAAGCCCGACGCTGCCGCTCAGTTTCTGTTGAACTGCGACGATGCCGAAGTGAATCTGAGCGCCCGGCACGTTCTGAAAGACGCCCTGGAAGGCGTTGTCGATGCCGAAGAGCTGGAATGCTGCGTCGACGATCTTCATCAGGCTGTCGGCGCTGGACCATCGTCTCAGCAGCAACAGGAGCAACAGCAGCCTCAGACTTCGTCGAGTTCTTTGACTAGATCTGCTGGTCACGGCGTCGACCATATGATGGCTGCCGTTGGTATCGACATGAAGCCGGCATTGAGTTCGCTCGCTCAGGCGCCTGGCATTATAACAAAATCTGAGTGTTACACTTCCATAGAAACGAAGGTATTGGCTCTTTGATTTGGAAAAATTGTTGCCACTTTTAGATACTGGCTCCAGTCTTCCGAAGTCATATCGTGTTTTTGATAGCTTTTAACTTCCTGCAATGGAACCTGGTCCATTTCAAGGTCTCAAACTGGAACACTTCGAGGTCTTTGAGACTGTTGCGGTTGCTTCCAATGTCCTTCAAATGTCCTATTGGTGTCTGGTTCCTTCCAATGTCCTTCAAATGTCCTTCATTGGTGTCTGATTGATTGATTCCTATATCCTTTGTAGGTGTCCGGTTGATTCCAATGTCCTTCATTAATGTCTGATTGATTCCCATATCCTTTGTAGGTGTCCGACTGATTCCAATGTCCTTCAAATATTCTTCATTGGTGTCTGGTTTCTTCCAATGTTCTTCAAATGTCCTTCATTGGTGTCTGGTTTCTTCGAATGTCCTTCAAATGTCCTTATTGGTGTCTGGTTTCTTCCAATATCCTTCATTGGTGTCTGGTTTCTTCCAATGTCCTTCAAATATCCTTAATTGGTGTCTGGTTGGTCCTAATGTCCTTCAAATGTCCTTCATTGGTGCCTGTCAAACTTTGTCCAGTTGCTTTCAGTGTTCACCAGTGGTCTGATTGCTTTCACAGACCAGTGGTCTGATTGCTTTCACAGACTTTAATTGTAGAGCATTTTTGCTCACTTATTTAATTCTCAGCCGTTCTTGGCGCCAACGGACGACGCTGCCAACGACGGCGAGTTGAGTCTCGAAGGCATCGACGACGAGGAGCTGGAGCGGGAGTACCTGCTCAGCCGGCGAGAGGTGCTGATTAAAGCGCGCGACTGGTACCGGCGCAACGCCGACTGGCTGCGCGACACCGAGAAGCGTCGGGCAAAGCTGGCCGCTGTCGCCGCTGCCGCAGCCGCCGCCGCTTCAGGCGACCCGTCTGGCGTGGGCAGCGTCGACGTTGACGACGACGTCGCTCAGCTGGCGGCCGCCGCCTCCGCCACCGCTACGTCGGCGCCGAGACGGCGAACTAAACGAACAGCCCATGCTAGCGGCATTCAAACCACTGAGCAGGCGATTAAAGTGGCAATCAGGTTTGAGTTTGGGGAGCGATTGACAGGTTTTTGGGTTGGTTTTTTTAGTGTAGATAGCGTGTATTGGCTTCTGGGTACGTGGGCTGGTCGGTACTTATGATAGTGGGTATTTAGGCTAGTGGGTATTTAAGCTAGTAAGTATTTAGACTAGATTTTATTTAGGCTAGTGGGTATTTAGACTAGTGGGTATTTAGACTAGTGGGTATTTAGACCAGTGGGCATCTAGGCTAGTGCGCATCTAGGCTAGTGGGTATTTAGGCTAGTGGGTATTTAGGCCAGTGGGTATTTAAGCTAGTGGGTCGCGTATTTAAGCATTCGCAGACGTGTGCCTTTTTGAGTAGATCGCAAAACAACTAGTCACGTGTCGCATCAAGCAGAGAAATTTACTTGCGAGATCCCTGGTCATGTAGTTATTAAAAGTACCCTCTCCCTTCACCCCAATCCCTCGCCAGATCCAAGCGCTCCCTGTCCTCCAAGATCAACTACGAAGCGTTGAAACTGCTGTCTGAGCCTCTGGTCAAGCAGCAGCCAGGTGAGGAGGCTGCCGCTGCAACTGCCGACCAGCACTCGGCACTTCCCAGTCCGGTTGCGGTGAAGCCGCCGCCGGCTGGCGATGACTTACCTCCGCCGCCTCCGCCTGCAGTTTCCTCTGCCAACACGCCAATCGACATTGACCATGTCGATGCTCCGTCTACATTGTCGAAACAGGCGTCGACTAGTATTGATGTCGTGTCTTCTGCTGCTCCTGTTCCTGCTCCTGTTTCTGAGCCATTCCAACAAGAATACAGTCAGATCGTTGAAGATCTAGACGATGAGGACGAGTATTACGACGACGACCCGTCTTCGAATGTAGTCCAGCTTTTACGACGCGAAGGAGCCGGCCAGTATGGCGCTGGAGCTGACGACTTTGATGACGAATGGATTGATTGATTAATTTCATTGTAATACCAGTCTTTCATTGTGCCTGCGGGTCAGCTGTTTTTTTCCGCAAGTGCAAATTGCACCGAAGTCAAGGGTGAATAGAATGATTTTGTATATAAAAAGGTAATGAACTACAAGCTATTATTGTATTGGATTGTACCTGTAATGCGTTATTAATCAGCGATAAATTAATTGTAAACAGTTTCTCGCGTTTGCAATCCTAATCGGTATCGTTTTATCGTATGTAGAGGTCTTTCTACTTTAAGTAGTTATGTTCTGTTTGATTTAAAGCTGCTAGCTGGAAGTCTTGCTGTAAAGGATAAATACAATAGTGTGTAGAAGTAGATATTAAGTAATACTGTACGAGTTATTACAATATAATATTTTGAATGCTTTTATATTGTTTCTTCTTTGAAACACTAAATGCATGCACCTTTTGCAGCCGACGTACGCGCAAATATTGACAAGTGTAAAATACAGGATTTACAAGTGCATGCAACACTCCAATCTCGGGGGCCGTAGCCCAGCGGTCTAGCGCAGGTTCTGGTGTGCCAGCGACCCAGGCTCGATTCCAAGTGCAGTCACATTTGGGGCTGAATTGGAATCTCGGCTTGGCTCTGCTCGTGCAATTAACGGCCTTGAGAGCCAACCCTCCAAGGCGCAGTGAAGTGTACATGCCTAACGATAAAATAAAGTTAGGTCCGCTGTACACTCCTATGTGAGTGTGTGCCTGTGCATATGACTGCGTAGGTATCCGCGCGCTTGTGTGCCTGCTCAGGGGAGTCGGCGGAATGGGCAGTAATGCCTCTCGCCAGTTGTGTGCCAATGTCGCTTAAAGTGCGCCAGGGTGCACAAAGCCCCCTGCCTCTAATTAAAAAACACTCCAATCTCGAGTAACTATGGCGTCCTTACTGCATTAGAAGGGACTCATGACGCACTAATAAAAAGGAGCTTATGCAAAAAACGAAGTAATACAAATAGGAATTTATATATGTAATTTACGATAAAACTCTAAACTCTAGACTAGTAAGCTCTAAACTACAATAACGTAATAAGTTCCTGTGTAAAATCATGTGGGAATCCAGGAATATCACAATCGGCAGTACTCTTTTTAGCTTAATTGACTTTCAAATTAACGGGTGCAGCGATGTTTGGTTTTGATTAAAAACGAATACAAAATGTGAACAACATATAGGAATGATTTTACATTTAGAGGCAGTTGGTATTTTTTTCTATATTAAAACAATATGTGTTGCATTCAAAATGCAATTAATTCTAACTCAAAGTTTTATTTCAATTTCAAACCATTTACAACTTTACGACAAAACTATTCGTCAGTTTTAATTAAACTAACATGTTTACAATAAGAAATAAATTTATAGGTATAAAAATCTTTTAAAATAATTAATAAATAACTTTTTTCTTTGTATTAAAAAATAAATTTTGTTGTACTAATTGAGAGTTTAACTAAAACTTTTAAGTGGCATTTGTTTCGTATAAAATTATGCGACTCTATGTTTATCTGTTCATTCATTAATTGAGTCGTTTTGGGGTTAAGCCTATAACTTTAGACCAAAGTAGACTAAAAGACTTTTGTTATTTTATCGTATTTACTAAACGATTCTTTGCGTTAAACTCAATATTCTACATTAAAAAACTTACAAACGCAATATCGTGAATATGTTTTACTTGTACAAGTAACTGTTATTACTCGTTTTTTGGAAACATCGTTTTGCTTAAAAAGCTAGTCTTTAAAATATCCTTACACTACAGACTCACAAAGTGTCCGTGACATGGCGAAACATGGTTGTTATTTTTATGCTAAATTAAAATTACACATCGGCTATGGAAATAATAACTGGACTAACTGGCCTGTTTAGTTAGATATTTGATAAGC
Organism: Macrostomum lignano; assembly: GCA_002269645.1. Classification (NCBI taxonomy): domain Eukaryota; kingdom Metazoa; phylum Platyhelminthes; family Macrostomidae; genus Macrostomum; species Macrostomum lignano. The sequence goes on along the minus strand of NIVC01002514.1, from coordinate 34,911 downwards.
CTAAATAATTTATGATTAATATTTGGCATTTAGTTTTCTCTTTTAGTTTTTTTAAGTTTAATTTTTTAATATGGTAGCAATGCTTATTTTGTTAAATAATAGAAAAATAAAGGCCAACACCAACATATAAGTAAATTATTATAGGCCTAGCCAATGCATTTCGACATGAGTGGTCATCTTCAGGGCTTGCACTCATGGTTCACAATTCCAAATATTTAAATAAATAAAGAAAGTCAAAAGCTGTATAGGGAAATAGACAAATGGGTTTAGTCTGGTTGATAGTTGTATATTAAGAGACAAAAATAAATTAAATTTTTAGGCCATCACACAGAACAAAGAAACACAGCAAACAATATTGGCAGGGAAAAAGCCACAAACCCACACCAAGCCTAGAAAACTTTGAGCTATAAACTGAGTCCTCCACCTACAAGATAAGTATTTAGACTAGGTTTATGATATTTAATGTGCAAGGCTTCTAGCACTCTGAGTTTGCTAGGCCTATCAAATCTATATCTATCCAGAACAGTGAAAAGCTTAGTCAACTCATGCTCACAATAAGCATTACAACTAAGCAAGTGATCATGCATATAATGCATAGCAGTTATTCATTCTATGCTCCCTAGCCCTAGTATATTTGCCTTTTGGTTTTTCCTATATAGGAAATTATGTTCTGATTACCAGAGCAACAAAATTGATAGATGACACCAGTAAACAGAGCTCTAAGGGCCTTCAACTTCAACCTGCTAACAAACTGGCCGATTTTGGCAGTCTGAAACACAACCATGACCCGAGAGTTGAAATACTTTAAGAAATTTCTTTTAAGCCTCTTTTCCAAAGTCAGGGATGGGACACCAAGGTCCAAAGAATGGGAGTTTGATCCAATATATACAAATTTGGCAACAGAGATTCAGAATGGACTAATTCAGCAAAAGCAAATTCGAACACAATCTAGGCTAGCCTAAAGACAAGTTAAAGCAAATTACATGTAAAAAGGCTTTCTTACAATACATATGAAAGTTTAACAATGTGAAATAATGCCCACAAAAGCATGTTAAAGTAACCAAAAAAGTGTTTTGTTAAATTGGACATCCCGCATTTTGAGAAATGTGAGTAGTGAATAGGGGGCATAGGGGCCACTTTTACATATGAAATTATGAAATGAAATATGAAATTAACAAACATTTCTTGGAAAGAACTTAAAACTTAATAAGAATAAATTATAATAGATAAAACAAACTGAGTTAAAAAGGGAAAGCTAATTTGCATTATAGAATACCATTCTACAAAAGGAATTATCCAAATCATAGGCTATTGTTTTTCCTTCATTAATTGTCATTAAATTTGCCTAGATTGTCGCCAAATTTGCTTTCCCCCAATTAGTCCATTGTGAATCTCTATTGCCCAATTTGTTTGTCACCAAACTGGTCAACACCTATTTGATCAGCACATCACTGGAATTTGACCTCTTAGCTTTGTCAGTCAAACTAAACTCAGTCATTTTCTTAGTTAGAAATCTGTTCAGCATTTTACTAACAAAACCAATTGGGAAACCATTACGTTGAAAAATGTCAATGAGCTTGACCACTTCTTGGTGGAAAGATTGCCAGGTACTACAGATATTGAATGCTTTATATATTATACAATAGACAAGACCAGCCTTCCATTGGCGTGGGCACAATGCATGAAAGTTAAACATGAGACTAGTAAACGTGCGTTTGTGGTACACTTTAGTGCTAACAGTGTCTAGACTCAACTCAACCTCAATGTCAAGAAAGGGCAACTTCTTATTATCCCCTTCCATGGTGAACCAAATTTTTGGGTGAGTAGAGTTTAGCATTTGGAGAAATTGACTTTGCTCACTAGCCTCATTGAAGATTGCAAAGGTATTATCAACATACCTCCTATAGAAGGTCAGAGCACAGGGAAGAGACATCCACTGCTTCTCCCAGTGTGCCATGCAAATGTTAGCCAGCGTGGGAGCAAGCAGGCTACCCATAGCATACCTGTCAACTTGGCAATTAGTATTTGTCTTGGAAGAAAAAGATACCCAAAGTAGCAATAAGTCAACAGCTTCCTAAACATCCCTTTTGGAATTTCAGGAGACTCAGCAAAGACAAGGTCAGTTAAGTTGACTCAAGCCAAAGTCTAATCATTTAATGCATAAATTATATAGTTTGAGCTATGCCTAACTTATATTTGTAGTTACTATATATATAACAATAAATCATTCTGATATTAGATAAGAGCTAGGCCTATTAATTCCTAAATAAGTGTAAGGACTTAGATCCAGTCTAACTAGGCATATTTTAAACAGTAATCACATTGTTTCATAAAGTTAAGGCTAGTATGGCTTAAAATATACAAATTATTATTTTTTATATGAGCGTACTTTCTATTTGACACTATGGACTATAGTTCTAGATGTATTTCACACTATAGTCTACATATTTGTATGCCAAAATAATGTATACCATATTTGGGTCATTATATTTATAGGAATTTTTCCTACCAGAAGGCCACCAATGACTAGACTATGGTATATAATAATAGAAGATGCCATAAACTTATTGTTACAATATAATTAGCACTTTGCAAATTAAGCTTAAGGTAATAACTAGTTTTGTCTTGCTTATTTAATTAGCTAAATTTTACTTTTCTTTATGCATGCCCAGTTTAAAAGTTCCATAAATCACAAGATATCAACATATTTAAGCAGTTTATTCAGGAGATTTTATTCTCTGTGTGTTGTTTGCTTTTAAATTTTATTCTATTAAATCTAAAAAGACATGATTGACAATTTGAAAAGTGAGCAAGCCACTAAGCCGCCATCGGCTGTGTCGGCATTCTGGCACAATATTTCTATGCGATACCAAGCAGCTCTAGACAAGTGCACACCATTCACTACTGGCCGATGGGTTGGGTTCTGCTTACTGTTCCTGCTGTTTGCTTTGCGAATTCTTTTATTGCAGGTAAGTTTTTTATGGGGGTTGCAAATGTTCCACTTTTAGTCTGTTTGTGTATGGAATTAGAGTCGAGCTTAATCAGGGCTTTTAATTATAATAATATTTAGTTGTTCAAGTACCCCGAAATCAGAATTAAGCTGGAGATGATGAACACATCGAAATCATTATTAAAGTGGTGACGATGAACACGCTGAAATCGTCATCTAGCTTGTGATGAGCACCCCGAAATGATCATCCAGCTGGTGATAATGAGCACCCCGAAATCATCATCCAGCTGGTTATGATAAGCACCCCGAAATGATCATCCAGCTGGTGATGATGAACACCCCGAAATCATCATCCAGCTGGTGATGATGAACACCCTGAAATCATCATCTAGCTGGTGATAATGAACACCCCGAAATGATCATCCAGCTGGTGATGATGAACACCCCGAAATCATCATCCAGCTGGCCAGTGATGAACACCCCGAAATGATCATCCAGCTGGTGATGATGAACACCCCGAAATCATCATCCAGCTGGTGATGATGAACACCTTGAAATCATCATCTAGCTGGTGATAATGAGCACCCCGAAATCATCATCCAAGAAGAGATGATAAGCACCCCGAAATCATTTTTTTCAGCTGGTTATGATAAGCACCCCGAAATGATCATCCAGCTGGTGATGATGAACACCCCGAAATCATCATCCAGCTGGTGATGATGAACACCCTGAAATCATCATCCAGCTGGTGATGATGAACACCTTGAAATCATCATCCAGCTGGCCAGTGATGAACACCCCGAAATGATCATCCAGCTGGTGATGATGAGCACCCCGAAATGATCATCCAGCTGGTGATGATGAACACCTTGAAATCATCATCTAGCTGGTGATAATGAGCACCCCGAAATCATCATCCAAGAAGAGATGATAACATACATGCGCAACAGTCGGCCGAGTCGGCCGATCCGGCCGACCGATTTGGCGGCCAACCAAGGAAGTCGCAAAAATGCCCACCCAAAAAAACACCCAAGTAGTAGTACTAAGTAGCTGACGAGGCATTTCGGCTTAATAAGACAGTCATAGTTACTCCTGCCGTTTACCCAAAGTTGCGTTAATTTTGCTTTAGGGTTTTTTTTACGTGTAAGTCGCATTTTTGGCCAAAAACTATGTCGCATTTTGTTAAAACTAAGTCGCACGGCCGACCGAATTTTAGAGGTTGCGCATGTATGGATGATAAGCACCCCGAAATCATTTTTTTCAGCTTGTTATGATAAGCACCCCGAAATGATCATCCAGCTGGTGATGATGAACACCCCGAAATCATCATCCAGCTGGTGATGATGAACACCTTGAAATCATCATCCAGCTGGCCAGTGATGAACACCCCGAAATGATCATCCAGCTGGCCAGTGATGATGAACACCTTGAAATCATCATCCAGGTGTGATAATGAGCACCCCGAAATCATCATCCAGGTGTGATAATGAGCACCCCGAAATCATCATCTAGCTGGTGATGAGCACTCGAAATCATCATCTAGATGGAGATAATGGATATTTTAATTTTACGCTTGTGTACTTTTACCAATTAAATTTTCATTCGCAATCAAAAGTGATATAAATTGACATTTGCCTTAATTCAATTCTCGCAGGGATTCTACATAATCGCCTACGCATTGGGTATCTACCTATTAAACCTGCTAATTGGTTTTCTGACCCCAATGGACGCCGTGTCGCTGGACGAAGACGGGCCCAGCCTGCCAACCAGGGCCAGCGAAGAGTTTCGGCCGTTCATTCGAAGATTGCCGGAGTTCAAGTTCTGGTAGGCAGGCTGTAGTAGGGGGCTTTGGGGGCGTGCTCATGCTCACTGAGTGTTATTTTGTCGATTGTAAGAAAATTTACTCAGTATTGAATCGAATGTAGTATTGACTTACGACTGAAAGGTCGGGGGTTCGATTCTCGACCGAGTTTTAACCATTTGTGTCCTTGAGCAAGATACTTAACTCTCTGCATTGCTTCAGTTCAGCCAGCTGTAAAATGGGTGCCAGCATTAGCTGGGGTAATTGAGGTGCAATCGCTTATTACTTTTACTGACTATTAGAAGGTCAAAGAGCTGATACAGCACACCCTGCGTGAGCTTGTGTATGTGAGCTTGCCTTTTTGTATGTGCTCAGGGAATGGAAAGTGCTGTCTAGTAAAGGATTTACGAATTCGAATTAAATAAAAGTACACAACTTGCACAACACCATGTCAGGTACTCTTCAACCAGGGCCACAGTGATCTCCCTGTTCTGTACTCTGGTGCCGGCATTCGACATACCAGTATTCTGGCCCATACTAGTTATGTACTTTTTCTTGCTGTTCACTCTGACTATGAAGCGACAGATTAAGGTGAGAAAGTTCACGTCTGGTAAAATTGTCTATATAATTGCAGAAGCTAGAGTGAAGAAGATGATTTATAACTCAATTGTCCCCCTCAGCACATGATCAAGCATCGTTACATTCCGTTCACCTACGGCAAGCCGCAGCACAAAGGACGCGAGGACAATGCAAGTCCTGTTGGAAGTCAGCACGCCGCTAAGTCCTAACTGGTTAAGTCTGGCTGCACTGTGCAACTTATAATGTGCATGATTTGTCTTTTTAACATGGTAACTCTCTGTTTTGTACGTTAAAAATAGTCTTTTGAAATGGGTTTTGGTGATGGTAAACTTTGGAGGCTTTTGCTGTTGATTTCGAGCCTTAAGAATCCTGAAGGATTCTGTGTGACTGCTGAACTTCAGTAATCCTGAAGGATTCTGTGTGACTGCCGAACTTCAGCAATCCTGAAGGATTCTGTGATTGCTGAACTTCAGTAATCCTGAAGGATTCTGTGATTGCTGAACTTCAGTAATCCTGAAGGATTCTGTGACTGCCGAACTTCAGTAATCCTGAAGGATTCTGTGTGACTGCCGAACTTCAGTAATCCTGAAGGATTCTGTGTGACTGCCGAACTTCAGTAATCCTGAAGGATTCTGTGTTTGCTGAACTTCAGTAATCCTGAAGGATTCTGTGTGACTGCCGAACTTCAGTAATCCTGAGTTTTTAGAGAATATTAATAACTATAATGTTACTTCATGCTATATGTCGGGTATAAAAAGGAAAATCTTGTCCTTATTTCTGTTTTCAAATTGTTTCCTTTCATATTGTTGGCGAATGAGTTTGATGCTGCTTATAATAATAATTTGGTATAAAATTCAGCACAAAAACGCGCTACATATGCCAGTCCCGTGTGCGTAAGTAGAATATATAAAATATAAATATTGCATCGAGCAAAGTTGTTGCTATTTGAAATTTATTCAGAACCTTTTCTCCAGCGGCAGGCAGCTCTCTACCGCATAAATTATGCTAATTAGGTTGCTTCCTACCTTGTTGCAGTTTAAAAAAAACAAAAATAAACTCAAAGGCAATATGTGACGGCCAAAGTGACCAAATTGTGTCTGACCTCTATTTGTCCCCTTTGCCCTTGTGTCTAAATAAAACACATGATATCGTATTGACTAGTCTTGAACAGAAATCAATTTGATAAATGAGATAATGAATTTTGTTCATATTCCTTTCTAGATTCGGTTTGTTTAAGGTTCTATCTTTCTGAGAAAAAGACTTTATTGATCAAATGTAAACCGTAGTGTTTAGTCGATTATGATGTCATAAGGTTCGATATGAGTAGTTAACTATTAATCTACTAATGCTATTTTCAATTTGTTTTAAAATGTTTACAATTAAATAAAAAACATCTTACTGCCTTCCAGTGTGCACCCGCATCCTAGAATTAATTAAATTCTGCATTAGGTTTCAGACATAATGATGCAGCCTAATTCAATTGTTGCAAAATTAATTTAACAATTTATCTTTATAAAAGTGTATTTCTATGCGTAAAGTTTTATTGTCCCTGCTACATTATGTCATAAATAATTTGCTAGCTGATTTGCACTGCGACTTCTCTGGTGTTCGAATCATTTTCTTCTCAAGTTTGTTAAAATTTAAAATTTTAGTTCCAATTTGCATGCGGTTGAACACATCGTGTAAAACCCACCCCCAGAAACTACATCAAAAATCCGCCCCCACCCTTCAGAAACTCAATCTAAAATCCGCCCCTACCTTTCAGAAACTCAATCTAAAATCCGCCCCCCCCTCCAAAGACTCCATTAAAAATCCTCCTACAATTTGCTTCCTCCTCAGAAATTCCATCAAAAGTCCGCCCCCCTCAGATACTACAGCTAAAATCCGCCCCCCTCAGATACTCAGATACTACAGCTAAAATCCGCCCCCTCTCGGATACTACAGCTAAAATCCGCCCCCTCGGATACTACAGCTAAAATCCGGCCCCTCTCGGATACTACAGCTAAAATCCGCCCCCCTCGGATACTACAGCTAAAATCCGCCCCCCTCAGATACTCAGATACTACAGCTAAAATCCGCCCCCCTCTCGGATACTACAGCTAAAATCCGCCCCCTCGGATACTACAGCTAAAATCCGGCCCCTCTCGGATACTACAGCTAAAATCCGCCCCCCTCTCGGATACTACAGCTAAAATCCGCCCCCTCAGATACTACAGCTAAAATCCGCCCCCCTCAGATACTCAGATACTACAGCTAAAATCCGCCCCCCTCTCGGATACTACAGCTAAAATCCGCCCCCTCGGATACTACAGCTAAAATCCGGCCCCTCTCGGATACTACAGCTAAAATCCGCCCCCCTCTCGGATACTACAGCTAAAATCCGCCCCCTCAGATACTACAGCTAAAATCCGCCCCCTCAGATACTCAGATACTACAGCTAAAATCCGCCCCCCTCTCGGATACTACAGCTAAAATCCGCCCCCTCGGATACTACAGCTAAAATCCGCCCCCTCGGATACTACAGCTAAAATCCGCCCCCCTCAGATACTACAGCTCAAATCCGCCCCCCTCCCTCGGATACTACAGCTAAAATCTGCCCCACCCCTCGGATACTACAGCTAAAATCCGCCCCTCGGATACTACAGCTAAAATCCGCCCTCCTTAGAAACTCGATCTAAAATCCGCTCCCCTTTAGAAAATCGATCTAAAATCCGCCCCCCTCCCTCAGAAACTCCATCTAAAATCCGCCCCCCTCAGAAACTCCATCTAAAATCCGCCCCCCTCAGAAACTCTATCTAAAATCCGCCCCACCCTCAGAAACTCGATCTAAAATCCGCCCCCCCCCTCAGAAACTCGATCTTAAATCCGCCCCCTCAGAAACTCAATCTAAAATCCGCCCCCCCCTCAGAAACTCAATCTAAAATCCGCCCCCCTCAGAAACTAAATCTAAAATCCACCCTCCCCCTCAGTAACTACATCTAAAATCCGCCCTCCCCCTCAGAAACTCCATCTAAAATCCGCCCCCCCTCAGAAACTCCATCTAAAATCCCCCCCCTCAGTAACTACATCTAAAATCCGCCCCCCTCAGTAACTACATCTAAAATCCACCCCCCTCAGAAACTACATCTAAAATCCGCCCTCCCCCTCAGAAACTCCATCTAAAATCCGCCCCCCTCAGAAACTCCATCTAAAATCCGCCCCCCTCAGTAACTACATCTAAAATCCGCCCCCTCAGTAACTACATCTAAAATCCTCCCCCCCTCAGTAACTACATCTAAAATCCGCCCCCCTCAGTAACTACATCTAAAATCCACCCCCCCTCAGTAACTACATCTAAAATCCGCCCCCACCTCAGTAACTACATCTAAGATCCTCCCCTCAGAAACTCCATCTAAAATCCGCCCTCCCCTCAGAAACTCCATCTAAAATCCGCCCTCCCCTCAGAAACTCCATCTGAAATCCGCCCCCTAAATCTGGTCAACATTTCTGGCTAACAGTTGAGACACGGGGTGCATCTGTCATCGGCAATACAGAGTACGCGGTGCACTACTAATAAAGCAAATAAATACCCAAAGCAAATGGGCAATCAAGTTGGCAGTGTTAGCAGCGCGGAAGTCAATAATAAGTATAACCAATGCTTGCAAGATCTCACTGAGTACGAACTGCAGACTAAGCTTAAAGAGACTGCATTTTTTAAAGTTGTTCGATCGAGGTATGTTCTAAATGTCAAGTTTAGTGATGTTTAATTACTGCAAATATTTTTCAGTATTACAGACAGTTTCTACTTGTTTACCGCTTATTTTCAGACACTCGGAAGGCGATGTTGTGCTCAAGGTGTACATTCCGCCTAATTCTAGCGTGCCCATAAAAGAGTATTTAGATCGTATTGACGCCCAGAAGAGGGTCTTTCCTAATCCTACCAATGCCAATGTCCTGCCCTATCAGAGGTAGGCAATTTCTGTTTGTTTGCATCGCAAATTATTAGTATACTGCATCTCATGGTTTGAGTATTTAACTGAATTAACAACTTCAATCAGAACTATAAACTCACTCTCACTGAATCACTCTAAAGTACAATAAGTACTCTGAGACACCACATTAAAATGCAATAGGTACTCTGAGACACCACACTGAAGTACAATAAGTACTCTGAAACACCACACAGAAGTACAATAAGTACTCTGAGACATCACTCTAAAGTACAATAAGTACTCTAAGACACCACACTGAAGTACAATAAGTACTCTAAGACACCACACTAAAGTACAACAAGTACTCTGAGACAGCACACTGAAGTACAATATGTACTCTGAGACATCATACAACCCCCACTACAGATGCCATTATTCGGAGCGCTACGCCTGTCTAGTGCGTCAGTTTGTAAAGTACAGCCTGTACGATAGAATGGACACTCGGCCGTTTCTATTGGACGTAGAGAAGCGTTGGATCGCCTTCCAGCTATTGTGCGCAATCGCTACGCTAAACAAAGTGTCACTGTGTCACGGCGATATTAAAAGTGAAAACGTCCTGCTCACTAGTTGGGGCTGGGTACTATTGACGGATTTCGCTCCTTTTAAACCCGTATTTTTGCCAGACGATAATCCGGCAGATTATAGCTTCTATTTTGACATTTCCGGTCGAAGGACTTGCTACATTGCCCCTGAGCGATTCTATCATGCTAATCGATCTTCCGCTTATGGTAAGGCAGCGGCTGCTTCTGCTAGTGGAGTCGCTTCAACGGCTGCTGTCGAGCCCGATGCAGACTTTGGCCTCAGTCAAAAACAACAGAATGTGGTAGGCGCATTTCTTAGAAACTGTGGTGTTTTCAAGGCTTATTAAAATTGTGTTTTTATTTTAACAAACCAAAATATAGTTACATCCGCTTTCAGTTCACTTTTAAAGTGTAATAAATATAGATTTAGAATTTTATTTATTTTGAATTATGATGTCACGTACGTCGTAATTGTGTAAGCGCGGATGAAATTTGCATTTCTTAGAAACCTTGTTTTTGAAGGCTGTTTCTTTATTAAAAAAGATAGTAACGTCACATCCATTATCAGCTCACTTTAAAGTTTAATAAGTTTAATTAAATTCATAGTTTATTCTTCATTTCGCCGTCAGGCCTTGAAAGTTAAGCAATATTGGCCCGGGTTAGTTAGTACTTAGTTATCATCATATCTAAAATTTGGTTTAATATTGAAAACTAACAGAAACGCGGACAACTGGAGCACAGCATGGATGTGTTCTCCGCTGGATGCGTACTATTAGAACTGTTTAGCGAAGATTCCAATAGTCAGCCATTCGATCTGTCTCAATTGTTGGCATTTAAAAAAGATCAATACACGCCTGCTAAACTGATACTGCGACTGGCGGATGAGAATATTCGGGTGAGAATTTGACTCTTACCATTATGGTTCGTAACTTGCCTGATCTTAATGAATTCGCGCCTCTAAAATACCACAATGGTACCCTTTATGATGCCCCAATGACACCCCTTATGATGCCCCAATGACACCCTTTATGATGCCCCAATGACACCCCTTAAGATGCCCCAATGGCACCCTTTATGATGCCCCAATGACACCCTTTATGATGCCCCAATGACACCCCTTATGATGCCCTAATGACACCCTTTATGATGCCCCAATGACACCCTTTATGATGCCCCAATGACACCCTTTATGATGCCCCAATGACACCCTTTATGATGCCCTAATGACACCCTTTATGATGCCCCAATGACACCCTTTATGATGCCCCAATGACACCCTTTATGATGCCCCAATGACACCCCTTATGAAGCCACCATGACACCCATCGCAGTGTCACCATGACGCCCTCAAATAGCTTCTAGAGGAAAAAAATAAATTAAAAAACCTGGTTAACCAACCAGGACCTGATCACCACCATGCTGAGCAAAGAACCGCTGAGTCGCCTATCTGGCGAGGAGCTGCTCATTCAACAGCGAGGCAAAGCGTTCCCGGACTATTTTTACACCTTTCTAAAGACCTACTTGGCCCCGTTCGCCTCGGAGATACAGCTGCCGGATGATAAGATTGCTAGACTGAAGAAGTAAGGGCTTGGTTGAGTTGTTTGCTCAGATATGGAATACTCATTTCAACGAAGCTCGAGCTAAAAAGTCTTCGGGCATGTAAATCTTCGAGGTTGTGTAGCTTCGAGTTTGTGAATCTTCGAGGTTGTGAAGCTTCAAGGTTGTGAATCTTCGAGCTTGTGAAGCTTCAAGGTTGTGAATCTTCGAGGTTGTGAAGCTTCGAGTTTGTGAATTTTCGAGTTTGTGAATCTTCGAGGTTGTGAATCTACGAGCTTATGAATCTTCGAGGTTGTGAATCTTCGAGTTTGTGAATCTTTGCATTTGTGAATCTTCGAGCTTGTGGATATTCAGGCGTGTGAAGCTTTGCGCTTGTGAATCTTCAGGCTTGTGAATCTTCGAGGTTTTGAAGCTTCAAGGTTGTGAATCTTCGAGCTTGTGAAGCTTCAAGGTTGTGAATCTTCGAGGTTGTGAAGCTTCAAGGTTGTGAATCTTCGAGCTTGTGGATATTCAGGCGTGTGAAGCTTTGCGCTTGTGAATCTTCAGGCTTGTGAATATTCAGACTTGTGAATCTTCGAGCTTGTGAATCGTCGAGTTTGTGAATCTTCGAACTTGTGAATCTTCGAGATTGCGAATCTTCGGGCTTGTGAATCTTCGAACTTGTGAATATTCAGGCTTGTGAAGCCTTGAGCTTGTGAATCTTCAGGTCGGCAAACATCCCGTCGGTCAGTGTCCTTGTCGAAACCGAAGTTAGATAGTTTGAAATACAATTAAAATCAATATCTACTCACCTAAAAGACATTGTGGGCATTGATATTCCATTTACGAGTGTATATTCTCTTGACACAACTTTCAGAGCCCTATTCACCCAGAGTCACATTGCAAAGTTTCTCATATTGGATAGCGACAAGAAGTCCGAACGGAACGTTGGATTAGTAATCATTTTGAACTTGTTGACCTCGTCAGTTCGGCACGTTCGCTTTGCCCAATCGAAACTGGACGGTTTGAAGTGCTTGGAGAAACTGGCCTGCCATCTGCCTGATCACATCGTGCTCGACCGGATACTGCCGTATATTGTGAGCTTCTCCCAGAATCCTCATTTAATCCTTCATTAATCTGCTCATCAGAATCCCTAGTTATCTCTTCATTACCAGCCTGTTCCTTCATCATCATCACCAGCATGTTTCACAGAATCCCTCTATTCATAATCATCACTAGCATGTTTCACAGAATCCCTCTATTATCCTTCATCATCATCACCAGGCTGTTCCCCAGAATCCCTCTATTATCCTTCATCATCATCACTAACCTGTTCTCCAGAATCTATAGTATCCCTATATAACTCTGCCCTAATCCCAAATCCTCAGCTGGACATGATGACGGATTCCAGCAGCCGAGTTCGGTCTGGCGCGATCCTCAGTCTCGCCAACACCGTGGGCCGAATCGATACAGTCGGCTACAAATACGTCAATCTGTTTGCCGACTACATCTTCCCCACAGTGGAGCACCTGTCTAGGGACGTCTCAGTACAGGTGCGCTCGTCGCTGGCCGAAATTCTCGGCCGTCTGGCCGATACGGCTAAGAAGTTTTTGGACAGCGTCCGCGAACAGTCGATGGCCGCTTGGCTGCCACCGATGGAGGGTCAAAATGCGACGACTACTGCGCTTAGTCAGCAGGAGGCTCAGCATCTGAGGGCCATCAATTTCGAGGCGGAATTGCAATCGTTGAGGCGGACTGTCTCTGGTTTGACTGTCACTCTGCTGCACGATTCCTGTCCCGCTGTAAAACAGGTCCGCTGGGTTTTATTAAAAACCTCTCAGTTGCTATGGTGTCTGATTAGTTGCTATGGTGTCTAATTAGTTGCTATGGTGTCTGATTGGTTGCTAGGGTGTCTGGTTGGTTGCTATGGTGTCTGATTGGTTGCTATGGTGTCTGATTGGTTGCTATGGTGTCTGATTGGTTGCTATGGTGTCTGATTGGTTGCTATGGTGTCTGATTGGTTGCTATGGTGTCTGATTGGTTGTTATGGTGTCTGATTGGTTGCTAGGGTATCTTATTGGTTGCTATGGTGTCTGATTGGTTGCTATGGTGTCTGATTGGTTGCTATGGTTTCTGAATAGTTGCTATGGTGTCTGATTGGTTGCTATGGTGTCTGATTGGTTGCTATGGTGTCTGATTGGTTGTTATGGTGTCTGATTGGTTGCTATGGTGTCTTATTGGTTGCTATGGTGTCTGATTGGTTGTTATGGTGTCTGATTGGTTGCTATGGTGTCTGAATAGTTGCTATGGTGTCTAATTAGTTGCTATGGTGTCTGATTGGTTGCTAGGGTGTCTGGTTGGTTGCTATGGTGTCTGATTAGTTGCTATGGTGTCTGATTGGTTGCTATGGTTTCTGAATAGTTGCTATGGTGTCTGATTGGTTGCTATGGTGTATGATTGGTTGTTATGGTGTCTGATTGGTTGCTAGGGTGTCTTATTGGTTGCTATGGTGTCTGATTGGTTGTTATGGTGTCTGATTGGTTGCTATGGTGTCTGAATAGTTGCTATGGTGTCTGAATAGTTGCTATGGTGTCTGAATAGTTGCTATGGTGTCAAATGGGTTGCTATGAAGTCGGAATGCTGATGCATGGTGCATAATGTTCTCAAACCGCATACTTCAGGCCGTGCTCTGCTCCGACGCGCTCCGCCTATGCACGTTCTTCGGCCGGCGCGAAGCCTCCGATCACGTGATGTCGCACGCGATCACGTTTCTAAACGAGGGCCCGGACCTGAGATGGAGCTTCTACGAGCAGCTGTACTGCATGGTGGCTTTCATTGGCGATCACGGCGCCGAGATGCTGGTGCCGCTGCTTGAACAGGGGCTGGCAGACCCGGATCCCGCAGTGCTGGTGGCCGCCCTGATCTGCCTGCGCTCCCTCGTTGCTGACAGATCCAGCGACGTTGGCAGGCGATTCGGCGCGCCTCTCTGCGCCAAGTGAGTTGGTTGAGTAGCTTGTAGCGGCTAGTAATGCTGATTGATATGTGGCGTTTAGCTGTTTTTATATGTAGCGATTCGCTTCTAAATTCCTTTTTACGCTTAATTTTATAATTTTATTAATTTTGAAGACTTGCAATTTACGCTCGTAATTCCTCATTCTCAAAGAATCCCTACTATAATTGCTTTAAAGAAGCCTTAAGTTCCCTTGCCTAAGTTCCCCCAAAAGAATCGTCACTAAATTCCCCCTCATAGTATCGCCACTAAATCCCCCCAAAATAATCGCCACTAATCCCCCCCCCCCTAAAAAAGTCGCCACTAATCCGCCCTCCTAAAAAAGTCGCCACTAATCCCCCCCTAAAAAGTCGCCAATAATCCCCCCTAAAAAGTCGCCACTAATCCCCCCCTAAAAAGTCGCCACTAATCCCCCCCTAAAAAGTCGCCACTAATCCCCCCCTAAAAAGTCGCCACTAATCCCCCCCTAAAAAGTCGCCACTAATCCCCCCTAAAAAAATCGCCACTAATCCCCCCTAAAAGAATAGCTACTAAACTCTCTCCAAAAGAATCGTCACTAAAGTCCCCCCAAAAGAATTGCCACTAAATTCTCTCTAAAATAATCTCCACTAAATTCCCCTAAAACATCAACACTAAATATCCCTAAAATAATAACACTAAATTCCTCCAAAAAGAATCGCCACTAAATTCCCCTCAAAAAAGAATCGCCACTAAATTCCCCTCAAAAAAGAATTGCCACTAAATTCCCCCCAAAAAAGAATTGCCACTAAATTCCCCCCAAAAAGAATCGCCACTAAATTCCCCCCAAAAAAGAATTGCCACTAAATTCCCCCCAAAAAAGAATTGCCACTAAATTCCCCCCAAAAAAGAATCGCCAATAAATTCTTCCAAAAGAATCGCCAATAAATTCTTCCAAAAGAATCGCCAATAAATTTCCCCCAAAAAAGAATCGCCACTAAATTCCCCCCAAAAAAGAATCGCCAATAAATTCTTCCAAAAGAATCGCCAATAAATTCTTCCAAAAGAATCGCCAATAAATTCCCCCCCCAAAAAAGAATCGCCAATAAATTCCCCCCAAAAAAGAATCGCCAATAAATTCCCCCCCAAAAAAGAATCGCCAATAAATTTCCCCCAAAAAAGAATCGCCAATAAATTCCCCCCAAAAAAGAATTGCCAATAAATTCTTCCAAAAGAATCGCCAATAAATTTCCCCCAAAAAAGAATCGCCAATAAATTTCCCCCAAAAAAGAATCGCCAATAAATTTCCCCCAAAAAAGAATCGCCAATAAATTTCCCCCAAAAAATAATTGCCAATAAATTTCCCCCAAAAAAGAATCGCCAATAAATTCTTCCAAAAGAATCGCCACAAAATTCCCCCAAAAGAATCGCTTCTAAATTCCCCCTAAAAGAGTAGCCACTAAATTCCCCCTGAAAATTGTAACTAAATTCCCCCAAAAAGAATCGCTACTAAATTCTCCCTAAGAAATCGCCACTAAATTCCCCCAAAAGAATAGCCACTAAATTCCCCCAAAAGCATAGTCACTAAATTCCCCTCGAAAAATTGCTGCTAAGACTAAATTCCCCCCTGCCGCACCCCAATAGATCTCTGCCGCTGCTCAGCCATCCGGACGTGTTCGTTCGGCACGCAGCCTCCGGCTTGCTGTGCGCCACCGCCGGTCGCCTCGGGCCCGCCGAATTCCACTGCCGTCTGGTGGCGCCGGACAGTCCGAACTCGCCGCGGGTGTCCGACCACTTGCCGGCCGCTGCCAAACGGCTGGCGGGAAGTCAGCGGCACCTCGCCAACGAAGTGCTGGTGCTCAGCGCCCTAGGGCCTCCGGTGCCGCCAGCCGCTTGGCGTTGCCTAGCAACCACTCCGCGTCATCTGGTTGAGCGGCTGTTCGTTGCACTGGAGGAGCGGCGACATGTTCGGCTGCGCTGTCAGACGGCTGGGGCTGGCAACATTCAGGACTCGGCGGGGGGCAGCGGGGACGAGTCGGGCGCTGCCGCTGACGGTGAGGACTGAGTCGCCCTTCCAGATCCTCAGTTGCTGGGCCAGCTCATCAGATCCTCAGTTGCTGGGCCAGCCTCCCAGATCCTCAGTTGCTGGGCCAGCTCATCAGATCCTCAGTTGCTGGGCCAGCTCATCAGATCCTCAGTTGCTGGGCCAGCTCATCAGATCCTCAGTTGCTGGGCCAGCCTCCCAGATCCTCAGTTGCTGGGCCAGCTCATCAGATCCTCAGTTGCTGGGCCAGCCTCCCAGATCCTCAGTTGCTGGGCCAGCTCATCAGATCCTCAGTTGCTGGGCCAGCTCATCAGATCCTCAGTTGCTGGGCCAGCCTCCCAGATCCTCAGTTGCTGGGCCAGCTCATCAGATCCTCAGTTGCTGGGCCAGCCTCCCAGATCCTCAGTTGCTGGGCCAGCCTCCCAGAGTGTCAGTTGCTGGGCCAGCCTCCCAGATCCTCAGTTGCTGGGCCAGCTCATCAGATCCTCAGTTGCTGGGCCAGCCTCCCAGATCCTCAGTTGCTGGGCCAGCCTCCCAGATCCTCAGTTGCTGGGCCAGCTCATCAGATCCTCAGTTGCTGGGCCAGCCTCCCAGATCCTCAGTTGCTGGGCCAGCTCATCAGATCCTCAGTTGCTGGGCCAGCCTCCCAGATCCTCAGTTGCTGGGCCAGCTCATCAGATCCTCAGTTGCTGGGCCAGCCTCCCAGATCCTCAGTTGCTGGGCCAGCCTCCCAGAGTGTCAGTTGCTGGGCCAGCCTCCCAGATCCTCAGTTGCTGGGCCAGCCTCCCAGATCCTCAGTTGCTGGGCCAGCCTCCCAGATCCTCAGTTGCTGGGCCAGCCTCCCAGAGTGTCAGTTGCTGGGCCAGCCTCCCAGATCCTCAGTTGCTGGGCCAGCCTCCCAGATCCTCAGTTGCTGCTCTCCCTAAGCCCGCAACCACTCAGCAACCCCTGCAAGACCTCCCCCGCCCCGCCCCCGCAGGCCCTCAGCAGCCGTGCTACGCCAGGCTAGAGGAGGACGCGGCCGCCCTCCTAGCCAAACTCGGCCACCTCGGCCTGGAGGAATCCATGGAGGATCGCCTGTTGGCGCTGCGCGACCTGGCGCTGAAGCAGACGACCGCCAGCTCCGCAGCCGCATTGTCAACGCCGTCGGTGTCGTCCGCCGCGGTTGATTACATCGGCGTCGAACGCTTGAAGCTGTCGGATTTGGCAACTGTGACCGAGCAGCAGTCGGTGCTGCCCAGGCATCTGTCTCTGTCAGCCACTGGCGTGACGGTCTCGGCGTCGAATGTCATCGCTGCGTCGGTCTTGGCTGGCCAGCCTGCGGCATCATCGCTGGCCTCGATGAGTGCAGCGGCGCCGGCGGCGTCTCTTGGGGCGACTGCCGCTAGCGACTTCGCTTCCGGGTCTTCGGTTGCAGTTGCCGGATCGTCGCCGTCTGCAGGTGGCGGAGCTCCGGCGGGTTCCGTTTCCATAGCAACCACTGCCGCCTCTGGTGTTGTCCTGCCGCCAGCCTCTGGCCGGTGCGCAACCTGCCGCACCGACCTGGACAACCTGCTGGCCAGACGGCGGGCCGAGTACGGCCTGTTGAATTCGATTGCCTCGTCTGTCAGCTATTCGAACTCGTCTGCGGGCGGATCGCTGGCCAGTGCCGCTTTCCCCGGCTGCGACACCTGGACACCGAAGGGCGTGCTGGTGAATCACATATCCGAGCACCGAGGCCGGATTAACAGCTTGTCAGTGTCCGCTGATCACCGGGCCTTCGCTACGGCATCTGACGATGCCACGGTTCGATTGTGGGATCTGTCAGATTGTCACAAGAATCCCGACCAGTGCGTGAGCGGCAAGTCTAAGCTGACCTATGCTGACTTCCCGTCCCGTGTGCTGGGCGCTTACTGGCAGGTGAGGCTGTGTGTGTGTGTGTGTGTGTGTGTGTGTGTGTGTGTGTGTGTGTGCCTGTGTGTCTGTGTGTCTGCCTGTGTGTCTGCCTGTGTATCTGCCTGTGTGTCTGTGTGTCTGCCTGTGTGTCTGCCTGTGTATCTGCCTGTGTGTCTGTGTGTCTGCCTGTGTGTCTGTGTGTCTGCCTGCGTGTCTGTGTGTCTGCCTGTGTGTCTGTGTGTCTCCCTGTGTCTGCCTGTGTGTCTACCTGCGTGTCTGTGTGTCTGTCTGTGTGTCTGCCCGTGTGTCTGCCTGTGTGTCTGTCTTTCTGTCTGTGTGTCTGTGTGTCTGCCTGTGTGTCTGTGTGTCTGCCTGTGTGTCTGTGTGTCTGTCTTTCTGTCTGTGTGTCTGTGTGTCTGCCTGTGTGTCTGTGTGTCTGCCTGTGTGTCTGTCTGTCTTTCTGTCTGTGTGTCTGCCTGTGTGTCTGTGTCTGTCTTTCTGTCTGTGTGTCTGCCTGTGTGTCTGTGTCTGCCTGTTTGTCTGCCTGTGTGTCTGTGTGTCTGTCTTTCTGTCTGTGTGTCTGTGTGTCTGTCTGTGTGTCTGTGTGTCTGCCTGTGTGTCTGTGTGTCTGCCTGTTTGTCTGCCTGTGTGTCTGTGTGTCTGTGTGTCTGCCTGTGTGTCTGTGTGTCTGCCTGTGTGTCTGCCTGTGTGTCTGTGTGTCTGTCTTTCTGTCTGTGTGTCTGTGTCTGCCTGTGTGTCTGCCTGCGTGTCTGCCTGTGTCTTTTAGTCTGTCTGTCCGTCTGTCTGACAGCTGACTGACAGGCCAATTTCAGGAGCCAATCGCCCCCCCACCCGCAGGCCGGGCCAGACTACAGCGTGGTGGCCTGCACAGAGGCGGGCGCCTACCAGCTGTGCGCCTCCACCGGGCAGCTGCGTTGGCGCTGGTCGGCCGCCCGCCCCACCCGCTACGATGCCGAGCAGCTGGGCGCCATCACCTGCTTGAGTCCGGTGCCCGACTCAGCCAACTGTTTCCTGGTGGCCACTGCACGTGGCGCCCTGCTCACTTGGGATGTTCGAACTCAGGACTTTGTGGCCAGATACGATGTTGACCCGAGTGTGGGCCTGATTACAGCTGTGGAGGTTTGTAGCGGCTTTAAAATTCATTTATTCTTGGATCCCCAAAATCCCAATTCGAAATCTCTAAATCGAGTTCAGATCCCCAAAATCCGATTTCAAAATCCCGAAATCAAGTTTAGATCCCCAAAATCCGATTTCAAAATCCCGAAATCAAGTTTAGATCTCTAAATGCCATGTGGCGATTAGCACAGTAAAATTCTAAAGCATAGTTTTAAATTTTAAATCCCATATCTGCATTAATTCCAGGCGCACTCGCTGACCTCCTGGCTAGCCGCCGGTACATCGCGCGGCATTGTGGACGTCTGGGACTGCCGATTCCAGCTGCCGCTGGTGCAGCTGCGGCACCCCACCAGCATGCGGGTGCTGCGCCTTCGAGTCCTGCCCTGGTCAGCTGGCGGCCCGGCCTCCCAGCTGCTGCTGCACCCGCACCGGCTGCTGGTGAGCGTGCAGAGCAACAATGAGGTTGGCGACTGGGATCTGCGCTCCTGCGAACGGGTCCGCTGCGTCTGGGCCTCTGTGGCTCCCGTGCTCAGCGTCACCCAGTCAACTCCGCGCGGCTGCCACGCGGTGCTGCCGGTGCGTGCACGAAATTATCTTCTTGAAACCCTTTGTAGCATCATACTAGGTAACTAAGGGATTAAATCTACAAAAATCCCATTTTGGGATAAAACCTACAAAATCCCATTTAGGATTTAAAGCCCTTACACCAAACCCTTCTGAATGCCCCGCCCAGGTCGGGCCGGACCGTTGGTACGCCGGTAGCGACGACTGCCGCCTCCGCCTGTGGGACTGGGCCCGACCAGCCGACAGTCGCATCGTAGCCGGCAAATTCTCCGACTCTGTCAATCGTCGAGTCGCCTATCGTCGGGAGGCGCGCGAAGCTCTGACGGCCAATTCGAACACGGATGTCCTGTTTGAGGCCTATCTGTCCGCCAATGCCGGCGCTGCTTCCGGCGGCACTTCGTCCTCGGCTGCCGCTAATGTTGCCGCTACTAGCGGCGCTTCATTAGTCGCTTCTTCGGCGCCGCCAGCCGGCTCGCTGTTGAGCGCCCAACAGCGCGCCAGCACAATGGGCTTCCGCGACGCTGTCACCGACATCGCGCTGATGCACGCTGGACAGCCCTATTTGCTGACGGCCACCCGAGACGGCGTTATTAAATATTGGAAATAACAACATTGAACTAGTTTTTGGTTATTCAAAAACCGTGTCCTCAGCAGACTACTGATTCGTGACGCAACAAGTAGGCGTGTTGCGAATTTTGTTGTCGAAATTTTTTACGAGCGTAATTCGTCTAGAAAGTTGCAATAAAGTATTTTCTTTAATTGTAATATCATCTATTTTTCTATAATATAAGAAATCAAGAGAGTTATTTGCCAGTACTTAATTATTACTATAATTAATTAAGATTATTATTATCCAGTTGACATTATTCTGAATGCCATTGACTAACAGTAGTAATTAGTGATTTCTATTTAATAGTACAGTCTATTTGTTATCATCTATAGTTTTTTTATTTCAAAGTCTTTCCCTGTGCAAGCTGCCGCGGAGCTGTGTCTGTAATTCTGTACAGTTGTGTAAGTAATAATCAGTTATTATCTATTGATGATCACAGCCTGAACTTTAATAGTTGTACAGCATTCCATCTAAGGACTAATGAGCTACTATTATCTTCCAGAATAATAAATGATAAAGCCAGTAGTAGGTGCTTAATTATTTAGAGTATCGGCCCACAAGGTTTCAGAGGTACTGGTAGAGTAGATTGATTTTGATTTTCGAAATATGCACTTGCTTTCTTCATCAGTTAGTTGAGTCAGTAATATTTTATTAACTGTAAAATATCTATGCGCTTCTTTTGGACATAAATATTAATATACTATTATTGATCTTCAAATATTATTGAAATGCTATTTTTACTACTCATGCTACTACTACTACTGGAATAAATGGCTAAATGGATAATTAATAAAACCCACAAGTTTTCATACATTTATGTCTGTATTGTTTTTTATTTCGCTAAAAAAGTAACCTAGTTAATATTTTAGTATTGTGAGTTTCTTTACTTTAGAAACAGAATAATAATATATTGCGACTGAAACTGTTTAAAATCCTCATTTATAAAGCTTAAGACACTTGTATAGCGTTGAACAAAGACGGCCATTATTTGTACAGTTTTTAGTGTAAGATATACTACTAATAGAACTAAGACCTTAGTAGTTAATAGTAGTACTAGTTGGCGGGGCCCTCAACGTCATCCAATTCTGCTTGTCCAGCTCGTCCAGATATTCGGCTAATTTGGTCTTGTCGTCCTTGGCCGTCTGCACATGCACAGGAGTTGCCAGAGTTGGCGGCACGGGTGTCAGGGGCGTGTAGGCCGCCACTGTTGCCAGGTCAAGTGGGGGAGGCTCAATCGGCGACTGCTCATACGGCTGCTGTGCGCTACCGTCTGAGACCTCGTATTCGTAGATTTCGGCCTGTCTCATCAGGACAATGTCCTCTCGCCAGGCCGGAGCTGCCGATGCTAGGCTTGCTACTGTAAATAGTATGTGCAGTGAGTGTGCGAATGCTCGCGCTGAGCTGAGGCAAATGTGACAAATGTGAGTGCCTGCGTACGTATCTGTATGCCTGCTCCGGGGTGAAATGAGGACCGATTAGGCCCACTGTCGCATTACCCTCTATCAACCCCTCCCCTCGGCCCCCGCAAACCCAGGCAAATTTGTGTATATAATTATTTACAGGAACTGTGTACTTATTAATAAATCTTACTAAATAAATTCTTACCCTGGATTAGTAGGGCCAGATAAAGCGCAACGGCAAGCATGGTTGATTGACAAAGTTTTAAATCGATCGAGTCACGTCTGCTAGTTAATAAAGTCTGCGCGGTGCTTTAAGCTGAGTTCTTACAGTAATGTACCTACTACAGCTTGTGAATAGCTTTTGCAATTGATTTCGTCAAAACTACAAACCCTCTCGTCCACTAATGCTGGCTTAATGGGATAATGGAAGCTAAATTTAGATCACGCCATAGACAGCTGCTGTTACGCTAAAAGTTTCATCATTCTGAATTTTGAACAGCATATCGTCAAAGCCAAAAGATTCATGAACACGGAGCAACTGATAGAAGGCAAGACCCATAAAAACCATAATTTTCATCTGGAGTAGTCCAATTGATTTCCCCTTAGTATTCGAGTATACGTTTTTTACTTAAAACACATCACTTAACCAACAATTACATGTACAGTTCCCACACAGATATATATAACTGACCTATTTTAGCAAGACATATAAGACTACTGAACGTGAATATTTATTTCAATTCAAATTCGAAATCATACACACACCTACACATTTCTACCATTTTACAAAATGACGAAATGACTCTGACGAAAAGGTTTTTGACGAAATGTCCGTCAACAGCGACTTCATTTGAATGCGATTGGACAAATTGTGTAAACAGTGTAATAACATTTGTTGAAATGTTATTAAAAATTGTCTTCTTTGTAGTTTAAACAATTGCCATAAACCATAGTGCAAGTTAATGTCTGATTAATCCATTGGTATTGTTATAACTTATAATCAGTCTCCGGCTCTCTCTTCAAAATCCTGCATTTACCAGAGGCATGCTGTGCAGGTTCCTTGTCGTTGTCGTCTTGTCGATTATAATCTATAGAGTTTAGACTTCCTGTTGAATTGCGGGAACTGACTGGGCCATCTTCACTGTTGTCTTCAGGGAAACTTCTCGCTGTGCTGCGGTAAGGGTCTAGGGACTTGAAGGTGGGAAGAATAAAAGATAGGCCTAACCACCACCCACTCAGCTCATCCTCCACCAGAACCAAAACGTCTTTTAAGTTAAATTGACTGAGGCCTGAGACTGAGGAGAGAGGCTATGCCTATAGATAATTAATACCATGCATTTCAAGTGACTGGACACTGGACAGCGACATTCATATTAATTTCTGCGTGTAGAATTAAGTGTTGCAACTTTGCAAGTAATCAAGTATTTAGCAGTTTTTCTATTTTGGTAGAATCTGCCAACTAATTAATAATAATCTAATGTGTAAAAGTTAATATAATATTTTAATGCAATCATAATTGCCCATCTTTCTAATGATATATAAGGTTAAATCAAAGCATAAAATTGTTGTAAAATTACACTAGTTACAAATGTAGTCTAGGCATATTAGGCCTGGTATTATAGGCCTAAGCATAAATCATATTATTTAATTACCAATTCCAAATTTTATAACACTTTAAAGGTATTGGTGCTTTTAATAAATGGTTGGGCTAGGCCTATATTATACAAAACTTGAGCCTAAAATGATCATAGTTTAGACTTTAGTTAAGTTATAGGCTAACAAAGTCATTTACAAGCAACAAATAGGCCTATTTTCGCAATAAATGGTAGAGCCTAATATATAGGAAATTCATAGATTTATTTAACAAAATAATAAAAGATAAAATTAATAAAATAAATTTATACTATAGATAGGAGTCTTACTCCATTTGCAAAAGACAATTAGGGCCTAGGCTAGGCCTAAATACAAAAAAGATAAAGTAAGTCATTGTGCCATTTTTGGTGTAAAAGAACAATGTACTATTCATTTTGCAGTTATCAGTGGCAGATCCTGGGGGGAGGCCAAGGGGGCCATGGCCCCCCCTCTCAGCTGCCTCAAAAAAATTCTACTTTTGCCTTTAGCCCCCTTCTAAGTAAAGAAAGGGCTTGGGCCTTGGGGTAGGTTCCTACTTGGGGCAGTATGAAAAAAGTTGCCCCCCCCCCTCAAGAAATTCCCGGATCCACGCCTGGCAGTTAAGGCCTATTGATAAATAGTGCTTAGGCTACTCAAAAATAAAGAAAAAATGATAAATTGATTATTTAAAGTTTTAATCAAAGATAATAAATAAGCCTAACATATATTTAGGCTTATCTATGCTATTTTTGGGAATTTAAAATTAATAATTAGGCATGAACTACTATAGAGAGGCCTATACTTACTAAGGAATATATTTTAATAAATTGCCTTGGATATTATAATTTCATATGCAAAGAAAGAATAAATAGGCTATCTTTGACATAGTTTTATGTGTAGATTTTTTGTTATGACATTGAATGACTCTTAGGCTTATATTGCTGTTCTTTCTGATTTCAGATGTCCAAATTTGCTGTGCTAAAAGTTGAAGGTCTGAGCAGCAGTGAAGATAGTGATACTAATAATGAAAGCAGGAAAACCACTGGTAATGGTCGTAAGTCAAAAAAGAACAAGCAACAGAAGCAACAGCAACCAGTGCCTGCTGCTAGAAGCAGCAAGCCTGCACAGCAGCAATCAAAGAGAAAATTACCAAACATGGAAGCACTGGCAGCACAGCAGGAGGAGTGGCAGAAAAAAGATCAGGTTTGATTATTTGATTTGAATGTTATATTTGAATTGTGAAATAAACGAGTAAGCTACTTAGTAAAAGTAGTAAAAAAGTGTTTTCCAAAATAGAATAACATGCAAAACGGTAAAGATTAAAAAACTTGAGAAACAAACTAAATTAGATGACGAGGCAATTTGTAATTGATGTAAGTGTATAGTTACTCCCGCCGTTTACCCTGGCCGTGGTAAATAGTTCTAAAATAACTCTACCGATCCAGGAGCTGTTAGACAGCAGTTATAAGCGCGAATTGGCCGAAGCAATAATGGCCAGCAGGCTCGAACAAGAAAAGCCTACAGCTACAGCTTCGTCTGTCAATGCCAGCTCCCTGTCAGGCGTTCCAGGCAGTACTCTGACAAGAATTGAGGCGGAGAGCCGCCGGGCTGCGAACGCCACCGTGCGCAGAGAGAAACTCACCGAGAAGGAGCTTATTCGTCAGGAAGTTGAACTGGAGTTGCAGGCCAAGTTTCAGGTAAGACCTAATTTTAGTTTAGTCTAGATCATCTACATGTAGTCCCATTTCCGAATCATGTGGTCCCGAATTCCGGGACCGGGATTCCGGGATGCAATTGCATTCCTCAAGTTCACAAATGCAACACTCCCTTTAACAATGGATCCAGGAAGCCCTAGCCGTGAAAGAGGCCGAGAACGAGTCTCTACGAGCCGAGACCGACAGTCTGAAGCGTTCGCTGGCCAGTTCTGAAGCCCAAGTTGCTCATCTGAACTCTCTCCTCAGCTTAGTCGAAGGTAAAAAAGCCAAAGGTCTGTCCGAGCAGATCTACCAGCTCACATCCGTGATTTCCGAACTGACAGACAGCACCAAAGTGCTGGACTCGGAGCTAGAGAAGGAGAAGACCAAGTCACGTCAACTGCAGGATCAGCTGGACAAGCTGAGGTCCAGTGCCGCTCGCTGAAGTGCACGGGCTTCGTGATGCACCTTGAACGAACCCCAGATCCCGACTTTCACTCCTGAATAAATCCCAAATTCCTCTCCTGAATTGATCCCGAATTCCTCTTCTGAATAGATCCCGAATTCCACTCCTGAATCGATCCCGACTTTCACTCCTGAATAAATTCCAAATTCCACTCCTGAATTGATCCCGAATTCCTCTCCTGAATTGATCCCGACTTTCACTCCTGAATAAATCCCGAATTCCTCTCCTGAATAGATCCCGAATTCCACTCCTGAATAGATCCCGAATTCCTCTCCTGAAAAGATCCAGAATTCCTCTCCTGAATAGATCCCGAATTCCTCTCCTGAATTGATCCCGAATTCCTCTCCTGAATAGATCCCGAATTCCTCTCCTGAATAGATCCCGAATTCCTCTCCTGAATTGATCCCGAATTTTACTTCTGAATTGAGTCTTAGGACTCTTAGCAATATATTTTTCTAAAAATTAACAGATACCGCGCATTTCTGCCCCAATATTGGAACTGTAAATGTACAAGCGTATCAGAGCAGACCATCTCAATTAAATTAAGTTTATAAGGAAATTAATTATTTAACCCTGTCATTGCCAGTTGCGAATGTAACAACACTAATAATTTAATATAAAAATCTAAACTAACTAGTTTTATACGCTACTATAAGTAGAAAATCCAGCATATTTCAAAAATCTTGTTTTGTCTGTTGGAGTTTTTAAGTTTTTTTTGCGAGAAAAAATACGACCAAGTTTATGGACAACACAATTTATACACCACAATTTGAGATAAATCTGCTTATGGCACGCGGACGATGAAAAAAACAAAATTCGAACAATTTTATTTAGAAATTAATATTTGCTCTTTCATATACATAAAAGACATACAAATTTAACAATATGGTATAATATAATTAAAATTTATAGAAACTGTCTGTACCGCAAATGTTTAGAATAGCCAGATGTGTCACTCGCAATTAATGTTGTGAAGAAAAAAACTAGATCGTCTACTGTTTTTCTCCGGGTTTGCTGCCTCCCGAGTCCCGACATATAGGGTTAGAATGAACAACAAGCACTTAACCCGTACACAAGTGAGTGCAAGACGGACGAAACAGCCCCAAGCTAGCTCAGCTAATGAGAGCAGTAAGGAGAGAGGTTCAAGTCAGATGTACGAAACTCAGCCTAGGGTGGCAGGCCCAATCTGGCTTAGCCAATGAGAGAGCAGTAAGGAGAGAGAAGACGGACGAAACTCAACCTAGGATGACAGACCCAATCTGGCTCAGCCAATGAGAGAGAGCAGTAACAGTAAGGAAAGACTAAAATGAAAGCTAAACTGTTTATCGACGAGACAGGGAACTGGGGCGTCACCCCTTTTCTCTCTTGCTGTGCAACACGCATTGGTTTTGGCTTCAGTCTTAAATTGAATTCTATTTTAAATAAGGTCCTAGCGACTAAAACAGAATTTAAGATGCTAATTTAATAGGTCTGCTTGTAGAATTCAGAGACGACTGTTGCAGTCTTAAGGTTTAAAAAGGCAAAAACGCGAATTTGGCTAAGTAGGGATAAGCGAGTGGTATATCTAGACTAGCTATTCTAGAAATTGTGATATTTACCGAGTGCTTTATTACTCGCTGGAATAAAAAATTATTACGAGTAGCAGACATACGAGTAAGACAGAAAAGCAGACAAATAATGGCTAAAACGAAGTCTTAAACAAGGGTTCTCACGCGCTACAATTATGACAATAAATATTTGCGGGCAGCAATCGATATACATGCTGTTAACAATAGTCACATTAAAATGGCCCATCAAACAACAAATTACATCGAATTAAAACGCTAGAGACAAGCTAAGCCGGTGGCAGGCAGAGGAGAACTTGCCTCTAATTATAATAAATAGACTGACTACTTGCTATATGCATATAGGAATGAGAATGACGCAGCAGCCAGGTGTAGGTGAAGATGCCAATTTTGCCCAACAATTAGCAACGTACATCTTTTACAACACGAAGACACAGCACTATATATTAAAAAGTAAAGATAATTTCGCTTGAAATGACAAAAAAGGTCAGAACACGCACCCACACAGATCTAAAGGAATTCTACTCGTACAAAGAATTTTTGGTAACGGCGCAAATATAAAATTACGGCAAGCGAACGCGCAACGGTTATAGTCTATAATAAAGTGCGCTTATATTTAGCCAGTACTCTAGACAGGTAGCAGAAAATAAAATAGTACATTATAATAGGTACAGAAAATTGGTGCAATATCAACAAAATAATAAACCAGAGTTCGTTCAAAAGAGTTTCCAAAAAACCAAAAAACCTACGCACTAACATAATCTCTAAATGAGTTGAGTCGAATTCAGGTGAAGAAGGGAGATATGGATGCACTTTTAAACAGGAAGGTGCAATTCTTAAAAGTGTGTACTTGTGTGGCTGGGAGGTTTAAATGTCCTTTTAGGCTGAGAAGATCGAAAAGTACTTTTAGGCTGAGAATATATTAGGTGGTAGGAAGGAAATTTAGTTTAAGGATAGAGTACCAAATGTACTTTTAGGCAATAAAGAGTAAATGAACTTTTGCTGAGAATATTGAATGTACTTTTAGGTCGAGCGTAGCAAATGTACTTTGATGAGGATGGGACGAACTTTAATTAACAATAAATTAATAAATGAAGCGGCTGCACTAGAGAAATGACAATGAGTTGCAAGCATGAAAAAGCAGAGATCTAGAGCGTCGAGACTGTGCGGCTGCTCCACATGCATCGTCCATGACGCAATGACAAAATAAAAAAACCAAGCATGAATTTTCCACTAAAAATTTATTTCTCAATCAAACAAATCTGTTGCTCTTTCCAAGAATCGCATAGAAAAAACAACAACGCAACAAAAGGTAAGCAACAAGACAAAACGACAACAAATAACAGAGTTAAGCTGATCACGTGATCTGCTTATGTTCAGGTGGCCGCGAGCTCCTGCATCAGGGGTGGCACCCTGGCAACCTGCAGTATCCGGGAGCCGTCGCTGTAGCGCACGTCCAGCCAGCGGACTCGAAGCAGCGCCAGCAGGGCGCGCTGAACGATTCGGCTGGCGGGTTCGCCAGATTCTGATTCGCACATTTTGGCGATGCCGTCCAGGTGGCTGAGGTACTGACTCTGAGCCTGGCGCACCTGCGGGTTGCAAACAG
The DNA here is from genome assembly GCA_002269645.1 of Macrostomum lignano. NCBI lineage: Eukaryota > Metazoa > Platyhelminthes > Macrostomidae > Macrostomum > Macrostomum lignano. Next base: position 6,013 of record NIVC01002514.1, on the reverse strand, counting down.
GAGGGCCTGTGTCTAAAAGAGGCGATTTTTCCAGGCGGATTTCTAAAAGAGGCGATTTTTTCAGGTGTGTCTAAATCGACGATTTTTCCTGGCGGGTTTCTAAAAGAGGCGATTTTTCCTGGCGGGTTTCTAAAAGAGGCGATTTTTCCAGGCGGATTTCTAAAAGAGGCGATTTTTTTAGGTGTGTCTAAAAGAGACGATTTTTCCTGGCGGGTTTCTAAAAGAGGCGATTTTTTCTGGCGGGTTTCTAAAAGAGGCGATTTTTCCAGGCGGATTTCTAAAAGAGGCGATTTTTTCAGGTGTGTCTAAAAGAGACGATTTTTCCTGGCGGGTTTCTAAAAGAGGCGATTTTTCCTGGCGGGTTTCTAAAAGAGGCGATTTTTCCAGGCGGATTTCTAAAAGAGGCGATTTTTTTAGGTGCGTCTAAAAGAGACGATTTTTCCTGGCGGGTTTCTAAAAGAGGCGATTTTTTCTGGCGGGTTTCTAAAAGAGGCGATTTTTCCAGGCGGATTTCTAAAAGAGGCGATTTTTCCAGGCGGATTTCTAAGAGGCGATTTTTCCAGGCGGATTTCTAAAAGAGGCCAATTTTCCAGATGTGTTTTTAAAAGAGGCGATTTTTCCTGGCGGATTTCTAAAAGAGACGATTTTTCCAGGTTTTCTAAAAAAGCGATTCTTTCAGGTGTATTTTCAAAAGAGGCGATTCTCCAAGCGTATTTCTAAGAGGCGATTTTTCCAGGTGTGTTTAAAAGAGGCGATTTTTCCTGGCGGGTTTCTAAAAGAGGCGATTTTTCCAGGTGTGTCTAAAAGAGGCGATTTTTCCTGGTGTGTCTAAAAGAGGCGATTTTTCCAGGTGTGTCTAATAGAGGCGATTTTTTCAGGTGTGTCTAAAAGAGGCGATTTTTCCAGGTGTGTCTAAAAGAGGCGATTTATCATTATCAGGGATGTTTTATAGCAAGCTATTACTTAAAGTTGTGTTGAAGCACTTATTAGGCGTGATAAATGGCGGTTTTTATTGTTTTCTATAGTCAACAGACGATTTTCCAAAACCTGTCCCAAGAAGCGACTATCTAGCAATGTGTTCAAACTTAGATTTCCCATAAAACAGACAGACAGACCTCCTCCTGCTCGGCAGAGGACAACAGCAGCGCCCTGTCCTCCTCAAGCAGATAGATTGCCAACAGTACAACCGCTGCCACTTTGCGGTGGCCGCCAAACAGGCGCAGCATGTCGCGATAATAGTCGGTCAGAGTCTGGTAGATTCGCTCCACGTCCGACACGCTGTAGAGGGCTCGGTCGTCGAGCCAGCGCTTGCTAGTGAGGCTCATAAATGTGCCAATGATAGCCTCCCGTGTGTGCAGAACCGCCTCTTCGAGGCCGTCAGCAGCTTCGAATAGGACGACCCATGCGTCTCGATCGTAATCGTAGGACAGTACGCTGATGATCTGGATTGCGCCGAATACTCGCAGCTGATGGGGTGAGGGGATTAGGGATGTGTACATCTCGAATGTCAGGTAGAAAACAAGCCCATCAAATATTCGTATTAGGCTACCTTTTTAACCAGTTCCAGTTCTAGTGAACTAGATTAAAAAAATTCTGAATAGATTATCGAATGTCTGACTGGATTATCGAATGTCTGATTGGATTACCGAATATCTGAATGGATTATCGAATGTCTGACTGGATTACCGAATGTCTGACTGGATTACTGAATGTCTGACTGGATTACCGAATGTCTGACTGGATTACCGAATATCTGAATGGATTACCGAATGTCTGACTGGATTACCGAATATCTGAATGGATTACCGAATGTCTGACTGGATTACCGAATATCTGAATGGATTATCGAATATCTGAATGGATTATCGAATGTCTGACTGGATTACCGAATGTCTGACTGGACTACCGAATGTCTGACTGGATTACCGAATGTCTGACTGGATTACCGAATGTCTGACTGGATTACCGAATATCTGAATGGATTATCGAATGTGTGACTGGATTACCGAATGTCTGACTGGATTACCGAATGTCTGACTGGATTATCGAATTTCTGACTGGATTACCAAATGTCTGACTGGATTACCGAATGTCTGACTGGATTACCGAATATCTGATTGGATTACCGAATGTCTGACTGGATTACCGAATGTCTGACTGGATTACCGAATGTCTGACTGGATTACCGAATGTCTGACTGGATTACCGAATATCTGATTGGATTACCGAATGTCTGACTGGATTACCGAATGTCTGACTGGATTACCGAATGTCTGACTGGATTATCGAATGTCTAAATGGATTATTGAATGTCTGAACGGATTATCGACTGTCTGACTGGATTACCGAATATCTGATTGGATTACTGAATGTCTGACTGGATTATCGAATGTCTGACTGGATTATCGAATGTGTGACTGGATTACCGAATGTCTGAATGGATTATCGAATGTGTGACTGGATTACCGAATGTCTGACTGGATTACCTTGACCAATTTGCCCAACAGATTCTTATCCAATTGCGAGAGTATCGGCATAGCAGGTATTAATCGAATCATCTTTCTAACGGATTTCTCAAGCGTCGAAAATCCGTCCTCCAAATTAAACAGCTTCGAGGACAAAGTCGAGGCGCACTGCTGATCGTACGGCAGCTGGTAGTCCGTGACGCACAGGCAGAGCTGGTGATAGATTGGCGTGGTCTCGAAGTGCCGGCCATCTGTCTGCCACCTGAAACAGTAAGGGCGCGTGACCAATTGAGTAATTAAGCTGCTGACCCACTATTCCTAAGCTCTTGATTCACTGTAACCCCTCAATGGGTCAATGAGTCAATAAGCTACTGACTGACCCACCTCTCTAAATCTTGACTCACTGTCACACTCCCTCAATGGGTCAATGAGTCAATAAGCTACTGACTGACCCACCTCTAACTCTTGACTCACTGTCACACCCCCTCGGCTTTAACGGGTCAATGAGTCAATAAGCTACTGACTGACCCACCTCTCTAACTCCTGACTCACTGTCACACCCCCTCAATGGGTCAATGAGTCAATAAGCTACTGACTGACCCACCTCTAACTCTTGACTCACTGTCACACCCCCTCGGCTTTAACGGGTCAATGAGTCAATAAGCTACTGACTGACCCACCTCTCTAACTCCTGACTCCCTGTCACACCCCCTCAATGGGTCAATGAGTCAATAAGCTACTGACTGACCCACCTCTAACTCTTGACTCACTGTCACACCCCCTCGGCTTTAACGGTCAATGAGTCAATAAGCTACTGACTGACCCACCTCTCTAACTCCTGACTCACTGTCACACCCCCTCAATGGGTCAATGAGTCAATAAGCTACTGACTGACCCACCTCTATAACTCCTGACTCACTGTCACACCCCTGCACGGGTCAATGGGTCAATAAGCTACTGACTCACTGACTGACCCACCTCTCTAACTCCTGACTCACTGTCACACCCCTGCACGGGTCAATGGGTCAAACCTGGGATCGAAGGACCGCAAAGCGCTGGTCTGCCCGAACTCTCCCGGCAGTATGGGCGTCGTTTCGCTATCAGCATCGTCCACGACTTCGTTAACGGTTATTGGCCCGGAAGAAGAGGCCGCCGCGGCGACAGCCGCGACCACCCCAGCATCCCTAGTAGCTTCATCATCATCATTGCCGTCTTCTTCGCCTATTCGGCTGTCGTCTGCGTCGACGATTTCGCCCTCGCCGACGCCGCTAGCCGAAGCCGTCATCTGATCGTCGAAGGAGCCGGAGGCCGGCTCCTGCTTGACCATGCCGCCGAACCTGACGCCTTCGAGGGACACGCAGGCCGGAGCTACGGAAGTCAGTGCCGACATCAGCTGCGAGTCGTCGATGTCGGCTGGGACGCGGCACCAGCGATAGCGCGGCTTCTTGAATGTCGGCCTGGCCCGGGAGCGGAGCTTCTCGTCCGCTGCGAATGGAATGGATTGAGTTGGGGATTTGGGCGTCGCAGACTGAACTGGGATTCTACAGCTAGTTTTGGGAGTTTATGGGATTTGGGATTGCAGTTTGGGATTTATGAAGCTAATTTAAGGATCTCAGCGGATTTTTGAGTGTAGTTTGGGATTTTGAAGCTAAATTTCGGGATTTAAGGATCTCAGCGGCTTTGAGTGTAGTTTGGGATTTTGAAGCTAAATTTAGAAATTTCAGGGGATTTGAGACAGCACTTTGGGATTTTAAAGCTAATTTAGGTTTAGGGATCTCAGGGCATTTGAGAGTGTAGTTCGATATTTTGAAGCTAATTTTAGGGAGTTCAGGGGATTTGAAACTGCAGTTCGGATTTTGAAGATAAATTTCGGGATTTCAGGGGATTTGAAACTGCAGTTGGGATTTTGAAGCTAAATTTCGGGATTTCAGGGGATTTGGGACTGCAATTTGGGATTTTGAAGCTAATTTAGGAATTTCAGCGGATTTGAGACTGCAAATTGGATTCTTGAAGGGGTTGGCACTGTCACCGGCATTCGAAAGCCTTAATGGGTTTTTTAGGAATTTAAAACTAGGGATTTAAGAGAAAATCAAAGCAAACACTGGGATTGCTAAGACTCTGTGATTTTGGCAATGAAACTAGCTGGGACCCGGTACGTTGGGACATCGGATCCACTCAGGACAGGCAGTCTTACGCAGTATGAGGTCCTTCTTCATGCCAACAGCGAAGCACTTGTTCAGCCGGCAGGAAGTGCACGATCGTCGATATTCCTTGCTAATGTTGCAGCTGTTCTGATGCAGGCAGCGCAGCTGAGAAGTCTGCAGAAATTTTTCACGCGTCGCGTGCGTGGTATGAGCAAGAGAGCTAGCATTTACCTGCATAGTTACTGCCCGGCTAGCTTAGAGAAATTCTAGGGAAGCAGGGTAGACAAGGTGGAGTCCATAGTGAGAAAGAGATCATGAGAGGGATGACGAAGAGAGACTGGGGATTGGGGAGATGATCAGAAAAAAGTCTGGAAAGGTCAATGAGAATTATGGGGAAGTGTGGGAGGGAAACGTTAGGAAAGTAGAGTTTGGAAAGAGAATGATGAAAGAGGAGTCTGGGAAATAATGATGGAGGCTGAAAGAAGGATGGTGGAGGAGTCTGGGAAAAGGATGATGGATGAGTCTGGCAGAAGGGTGACGGATGAGTCTGGCAGAAGGATGATGAATGAGTCTGGGAGAAGGGTGATGGAGGAGTCTGGGAAAAGGATGAAGGATGAGTCAGAGAGGATGATGATGGAGAGTCTGGGAGAAGAATAATGGATGAGTCTTGAAAAGGATGATGGAGTCTGGAGAAAGGACGGTGGAGGAGTCGGAGAGAATGATGGGGAAGGAGGCTGGGAGAATGATGGGGAAGGAGGCTGAGAGAATGATGGGAAAGAAGGCTGGGAGAATGATTGGGAAGGAGGCTGGGAGAATGATTGGGAAGGAGGCTGGGAGAATGATGGGGAAGGAGGCTGAGAGAATGATGGGGAAGGAGGCTGGGAGAATGATGGGGAAGGAGGCTGAGAGAATGATAGGAAAGAAGGCTGGGAGAATGATAAGGAAGGAGGCTAGAAGAATGATGAGGAAGGAGGCTGAGAGAATGATTAAGAAGGAGGCTGGGAGAATGATTGGGAAGGAGGCTGGGAGAATGATGGGAAAGGAGGCTGGGAGAATGATTAGGAACGAGGCTGGAGAATGTTTGGAAGGAGGCTGGGAGAATGATGGGAAAGAAAGCTGGGAGAATGATTGGGAAGGAGGCTGGAGAATGATCGGGAAGGGGGCTGGAAGAATGATGGGAAAGGAGGCTGGAAGAATGATGGGGAAGGAGGCTGGAAGAATGATAGGGAAGGAGGCTGGGAGAATGATTAGGAACGAAGCTGGAGAATGATGGGGAACGAGGCTGGGAGAATGATGGGGAAGAACGCTGGGAGAATGATTGGGAAGGAGGCTGGGAGAATGATTTGGAAGGAGGCTGGGAGAATGATTGGGAAGGAGGCTGGGAGAATGATGAAGGATTCTGGG